>JAVYIG010008486.1:0-88865 GCA_035222895.1 Strongylocentrotus droebachiensis
CGGATCGCAGACGGGGTTTTAGGAGTTTTATCGAGGCGAAAAACGCGGGAAACAGGTCGGGTGGAAGAATACGCCATTTTAGAAGCATTAAATCGAATCAACGCTTTGGAGACCGCCGCTTTTCTTGATCATCAATTTCGTATGACACAGCTTGTCAAGGCCTGAATGTGTTATTGAATCATTAATCATGTTGATGTGCATAGACGGAGTTATATTGAAACTGGTGGGGGGGCCAATATTGATGGAGAAATTTCTTTGCTCATGTAACGATCCCCTTTTCATGAAATAAAGTAAATATTGGACTAAACTGCGGCACTCGTTTTTAGCACTCTTAGATATTAAGGTAGAGCTCCTACACAGAATCGTCCTCGTTGTCGTAGAAACTGGCCATTTTTTGGTTGCCAGAGTGACAATTATTTGCACAATCTATGGTAGAAAAAGTTCAAATTCATAGAGAAAACAGCCACTTTGTCCCAAGTGATAATGATGATACCTAATTGTATACCACATGCTGGTCATAAACCCTTTCATCCCATCTCATCTTTTGCTCTTCTGTACATTTTACATCAAAAATATCATCATAGGCCGTTTTGTCATATTTTGATTGGAATGTAACACAATGAATGAGATTTCATTTAAGATTTCAATGTCATGATAGTATTATAAAGGATCGTATTTTAGTCAACTACAAGGTTGCCACCCGCTCTTAATGCCTTCGATATGCGCTAACCCAGGGGCGTACGCAGGGGGGGGGGGGTTTGGGGGTTCAAACCCCCCCCTTTTGTATTTTTATGTGTGTAAACCCCCCTAAAAAAAACTAAAACCCCCCCCCCCCTTTGGATTTTTTTTTTTTAATTATAAAAAAAAAAAAAAAAAAAAAAAAAAATTTGCCAACGGCTAACATAAAAAAGGTGACCTAACCCCCCCCCCCCCCCAACGAAGAAAAATGTCAAATTTCCAAATTTCGAGACCAAAAAAAAAAAAAAAAGTGTCCGCTTACCCCCAACTCCCCCCCCCCCCCCCCCCCCCCCCGCCCCACTGAGCGACTTTTCGGCTGGCGCGATTTTAAATTTTTCGGGAACAAAAATATTTTGGGCCCGATTTAAAAAAAAACCCTTTAAAAAATCCTGCGTACGCCCCTGCGCTAACCTACCAGCCCCCCCCCCCCCCCAGCCCCCCCTCCCATCATGCCAGTAATTATTAAATAAATTTTGAGCAACGATGCGAAGTATTTGAATAGCTAGTTGTTTGGCCAGAGATGATAGGGGCGTTTCATGGCGTATTATAATTTGTCATAGTTGTGTCCCTGGAGTTTTTGGAAACACACAAAATTCACGATGATTCATTGATGGTAATTACTGTAACGTTTTAACCTGAGAGTATGTGCTCCTTGTTGACATTCTATAATAGTGGTCATCGGCGTCAGTTATGTGTGTTTTTTGCTGCTGAATTTTCTGCTCTCTCTCTCCCCCCCCCCCCCCTCTCTCTCTCTCTCTCTCTCTCTCTCTCCCTCTCTCTCTTTCTCTCTCTTTCTCTCTCTCTCTTTCTCCCCCTCTCTATATCTCTCTCGTTAATTAGAACCTCATCCAGTGATGACCAGTGATCGGAAGCATTTCTTTATTCCCAGATGAATTGCAGAGTCTTTGAACTTTCGCTTACTTATCCAAGTATTTTTGCTCTCGGGCACCAATAAATCGAGAACACGATAAACGGGAAACTTATTATCAATTACGTCCTCTCTTTCTCTTCCGGTCACTCGCATCTCATTAAAAGCTATTACATTACCCGACAAAATGTCAGATTCACGAATAGATGCCGAAGGCTAGTTCAAGTTCGGTGCAAGTCCACAAGACCGAAAACGTTGGTCTTAAGCAGTGGCGGATCCAGGGGGGGGGCCCGGGGGGCCCGGGCCCCCCCCTTGAGAAAAAAATCATGTCAAATCACGCGATTTTTACCTTTTTTGGGGGTTGGGCCCCCCCCCCTGGCGCTCAAGGGGGGGGTGCAAATTAAAAATTTTAGAGGACCAAAAAAAAAAAAAATGTGCTCACTACCCCCCCCCCCCCCCCCCCCCCCCCACTGAGCGACTTTTCGGCTGGCTGAGTCGTTGCGATTTTTTTTTGGGACTTCAAAAAAAAAAAAGTGTCCGCTTACCCCCCCCCCCCCCCCATCATTATCATTTCGCTCGTCCGACTAATGGGGTCTCATCAATTCTTTTTACTTTCCCTTTCGCCGCCCTCTCCCTTTTATTTTTTGTCGCCGTTCGATCGGGGGCACAAGCCCCTGAACCTCCTATAGACACGCTAATGCAAAGATCTGATCACGTGGTGGTAATTCAAAGTACCGCCATCCCTGTACTTCCATTCTTATTTCAAAATACCACCCCTGTATCTATAATATGACTGGTAAATATAAACAGAGAAAGATACATGCATGACGCCAAGAGCACATTTTTCCTCATCATGCTCCTATACTGAAATAACTTCTTTTTTCTGTCACCCTTTTACAATACCACTTTGTGGAATATTATTGTTCATTCGTGCACGTAATCGTTTAGCTTTTAGCTTTAAGTGCAGATTCTTTGCGTTGTGAAGGAATGTAGAAAGTTAAAATAAAAAGGTTCATTGTTGCATGGTATGTCAAATTAGATTATTACATTACTCGAGCCGTTATTATACTTGTACTTCACGGCCGACTATTATTTTAGAAAGCTAAGGAGAGGGATTAACTTGAGAAACCCTCCCTTTTATATTCTTACTAAGGTAGGAACTCTTGTTTTATAACTTTCCTTTCCAATGCAAATTCCAGCATGCGTTTCCAAAGTCAGCTTTGTTAAATGCTTTCAAGGGGATGTCATTGTATCGCAAAGCACACTCCCCTTCTCCCTCAAATTGAACCCGAACTTTGCTTGTGATCGTTTCGGTCACAGTGAAAAACAAACCCGCTTCACCAATCATCATTGTTTGCTTTTACAATCATTCCTCTTCATTTGTGCCTGCTTTTTTCCCGCGCTCTCCATATAACATAAATTGTCGTCTGCTGGTCGGTGCATGCAGTGATTAACGTTGGCAAGGTTCTCGTCGTTGGCCGATGATCATTCGAGCCTCTGATTACCCTCACACCACTCGGTCCAACTCTTCGCTATGAACCGTGTAGCGTGCCACGACGTCACCATTTCCAAATTATCATCCCCTTAACCCCCCCCCCCCTTCCCACCACCACCACCACCAACTCTCTCTCTCCTACCCTTGGACTCGCTCGGATGATACCGCCTATCACCCATCCATGCTGGCTGAGCAACTTTTATTTCAATAGTGGTGTGTGAGTGCGTCGGTCGGATCGAGTGGTGGCCGAGTCCGCGACAGCAAATTGGATTGTAAATTTTGATTTCTAATCTCGTCACGGCGCGGTAAACAGCAGAACAATTCTTGGTTGCAGAGATACGGGTATTATACCATCAAACTGAAGCGAAGAAAGGCAGACACACTTTTCCCGAGCAAGTTGTTTATGTCACCGTTTCTTGAGGAGTTGATTTATAGCTTGGATTGATGATACAGTATCACTCGTTTCATATCTAAGGTAGACGCTGCCTATTGTGATCTCCATTTCTTCGATTCGCTTCTCACTTTCACAGTGTTTTTCACGATAAATCGTTAAAGAAACCTGAGGACCACGAGATTCAAAAGCAGAATTCATTAACGAGCATTTTTGGAAAGCAAGCTGCCAGGTGACTCTGCAAAATATCATGATCTTTCCACCCGATCTTGTTCGAATCGCTTTTTATCGGATTCCGGGAAACATATTTTACCTATGTACCATTAGACTTCCAAAAGCAATCCAAGGTAGTCCTGCGGAAGTGTGCTCTTGATTCTCTACTTCTTTTGAGAAACGTATAAGGAGTGATAAAGGATTTGACAAACTCTGGCGTACAGTCACATGAATGCCTTATCACTTTAGACCCTGCATGAACAACAATACTATATACACATAAATATTGATGTCGTTTAGTTCTTCAAAACTAATCGTTCAACTCGAGTACTTTCAGGAAATACCACCGTTGTTCAGGAATTTTACACTTGGTTTACAATCACTCCTCTTCAGCGTCGTTATACCGTCGTGATCCGCCAGATTTACTTCGTATCTTTGATTTCGTTCCTTATTCGAACTCCTCGTCGACATCGGAGAGAAGAACAAAAATGGGGGTCTCTCGATTTGTAATGATTCTGCAGGGAATGACTGTTCGCTGCGTGTTTTGTATAGCAGCCATGATTAGTGTCTTTGGGGTTGTAACGGTTAAACAGCAGCAGGCCTACTGGCTACTACTCAACTTGTCTTTCTTGCTCTTCCTCGAGGCCGCTATTACATTCACAAGAACCAAGACAGGGGAATGGAAATGGTAAGTCAACCCAAGCTTAAAATGACGATTGAAATCGGGTTCATGCTCAGTTCAACTGTGTCAGATATAAATGCACCCGTTATATTATATTTATGAGGTTATCTGTGTTGAAAATTTACGAGTGGATACAAGTGATGTCATTAAAGAAAGAATCTTTGTCAACAAAATCGTTTATAACGAAAGGAAAAGGTGTAAAGTTTTGGAATTCTAAAAATTAAGGGATAACATTGTAATGTCATTTTTTCGGTCGAAGCGTAATTTCACCATCACTTATCGATTTATGGACGAAGAAAGAGGTATTTCATGTTCTCGCTAGCTGGATATTGGCCGGATATACTTGGTTTCGTACTTTCGTCTTTTGCAATGTGTTCGTTAATTCAACTTCGTGCAATTCAGGGGAGATTTACTAATTGGTAAATTCCCAGGCGATTCATTTGGTATTACTTGCGAGCAAGAATACCTCTCCCAATGTACGAAAACACTTTGTTGCTAAAGTGCATCCTTTATAAAATGTTATAAATAGCAATCTACATAGTTGGAGCTTTAGGTATGCTCTATTCTGTACCCATCCCATGAGCGTGCCCACGCAAGCTTTACAAAAGGGCTCAACACCTCCTGAAGAAGGGGAATAACCAGAGTAACAATGAGTTACCCGTTTCATTTCGCAGAATGGTTGCCTTGACTACGCATCGATTACAAACTATGAATAGCATCAGTGCGGGTTCAGGGGCACGGGGGAGGGGCATGAACCCAATCTGGCATAAAATCTACACACTGTTTAAAAAAATGCCCCCTAACTGTGCTCCGGCAGAAATTTAGAACCGTAATGGTCCCTGGAAATATGATAATTTGTTTTGTTTTGTTTTTTTGTTGGGGGGGGGGGGCGTTCAGAGAACAACCCTTCCCCAGTAAGAGAATCTTGAATCGACCTCTGTCTTTATAATACACTCTATTGATAGTATAACTTGCAGGGCTTAGAAATTATGCATCTGTGATTTTTTTTCTTCTCATTATCTCAGTAAGGGAAAAGGGGAAAGGGAAAAACCTTGGCCTATAATTATACAGTTCTTCACCCATATGTATTGACAAATTGGCGCCAGCATTTTTGGAAGAGAATATATCAATTTCTTACCTTACCTTCAAAATGATATGTTACAAGTGACCTCACTCTATTCTATATAGCTGATTAATTAAATTTTTGACAGTTCTGGTGCGAAGCGATACCACATGACGTGAAATGAAAATGTTGACTATAGCAACAAAATGTATTTAGGCCTCAAAGGGAGGAAGATTTGTTGATAATTATGATTTTCTACTCGCTGACATCTCGTTTTCTGAGAACCCCATGGGCAGAAAATGTGTGCGACTGATCATTGAGGACTATGGACTTGTCTATGCGTTGATTAGACATGCAAACCTAAATTGAACCTATTAAATTAATATCTTATAACAATAAGGAGCTTCCCCGCCTAATGAGCCATCGATGACATTAAATCACTGAAGAGATTAATGACTTTGGTCTTGCCCTTCATTTGTAAAAGAAAACACATTTTCTTGGAAGAGCAGACTGTGACCTACTTCATGCACGCAAAGAAAAGCCAATACTTCTATATTTGAACATTTAGATTTTTGATTTATTACGAATTTTCTTTAAATATTTCCCCGGAAAAAAACTATCAATAGATTTGTCAGGAGCATTGTGACGTGTTTTTTGTTTAGACTTCTCGGGATGTTGCATAAAACGGGCACCTATAAACATTTTGTTTAAAATAATTTATTTGGGGGGGGGGGCTGAAAACAAGAAAATCATAGTGTTAAAGAGATGCGATTGTTTTCAAACCATCGCTGGCCTATTCATTATTATGAAACATTTGATTTATTACAAATTAACTTAACCACTTTTCCGGGAGAAAAAATACTTTCCGTAAATAGGGTATAAAGTTGATAGAGGCAGTGAGACTTATTTATATGCTGCATGAAGATATTGTCAAAAGGGTTACCTACAATGACGGGATGGGGAGATGAGGGAGGGTGGGTCTTTATAAATCATTGTAAGTTGAAGAATTAAAACAAAACAAAACATCTGTGACCATTATATATATATATTTTTTTTTGTTGAGGTTTCGTTTCAAGTTTTTCTTTCAGTTTCCATACACTGGCATATTTTCGTGTACACAATATACAAATTCTTCTTCTTTGTCGTTGTACTATATAATATTATGATGACAATTTTTGATTATTTTCATAACGTAGTCTTTTCTGTTTCATTCGTTGGAAGAAAATGTTAAATTTATGTGCCCAATTTTCTATCTTCTCTCTCAAATTAATTTATGCTTTGCTTCATTAAGTGCAGCTTGATATGCTGTTAGTGCATGGTTGCATAGCAAATTAAATCGAAAGATTTTGATACCGTCTTGCCGGGTCTTGCCGTCTTGCACATTCTGCAGGTACTGCATACAGGTGCATGAATAAATTGGATTGAAATTGTCAAAGTTTATTTATTTTTGTAATCTAGAAATACATGTTTACTTGAGATAGTGGAATGTATATGCGTTACTGTAGATAGCTTTAAAAAGAAATCCAACTACATGTATTGATATACGAATCAAACAGATCATTCTGTTTTCCTGCTCATTCCATCGAATATACATACATAATTTTGTCCCAGACAATTTCGTAACAAAGGAGAAAGTGTACACATTGGGATGCTATCAGGAAGAAGATACTTAAATTTAGTTATTAAGTAATTAGCGATATTTATACGAAACTGAACAATACACAATTATATAAATGTGAGTTGGATTAATAATTGAGGACCTTGTACCTCTCTCATTCTCTCTTTCCCTCTCCTCTTCAATCATCTCCTCCCCTCCCCTCCCTTCTCTCTCTCTCTCTCTCTCTCTCCATCTTTCTTTCTCTCTTTGTCCTTTCCCTCTTTCTTTCTTCTTCGTTCTCTCCCCTCTCACCCATTTTCCTCTTTATTATACAACTGTACTAGTAATCTTCCTCATTCTACATTATACCCCCCCCTCTCTCTCTCTCTCTCTTGTTTGCCCCCCTTTCTCTCGACGAGGGCCATTCATAGGCACTATTCACAATATCATAATTGTTTTAAAAAACTGTCAAAACACTATTGACGTAAGTCTTGTGATAAATCATCCTTTTATTCCATCCTTCTCTTCCACCTGTTCTAAATCTTATCACGATATGTATCATCCTTCGTCATTTTGTCTATGGCCATCTTAACTGGCTCAAAATACTAAGCTATGAGAATGTATATCACACCTACTTGAATGTATAGATGCTCTTCTGTTGTCATAATGTCATGTGTCAGACTAAATGTACCGACAGACAAATTTTCTCTCATTTATTTGAAGCCTAGCTCGCTATTTATAGGTCAGTGAAAGGACCATCATTCATAGTTAATACGCAGAACATAAACGCACATAATCAACGCCACTTCCAAATCTGAAGCAACCAGCACAGAGTTGCATAGTACTGTTCATGTTTCGTGTATACCAGCATAAAGGAAAGTGATGTACATGATTTTGAAATGTATATTTATGTTCAATGATCAAAGAAAGTGAGACTTGTGTAGTTTCTTACTATCCCCCGCGAAAAGGGGGATTGACACGACGAGTGTTGTACCTTTTAATGATCATACATTTCTATGTTGTTTCTGATCATTATATAGGCAAGTATACCCCATATATTTTATATTAGCTGAAAAGGAATCAAGTGACTTATTATTTGTCATGTTGACGATCAATCTCCAGATATCTATCTCGGACACACACAGATGGAACTGTAGTCATTATTCACGTATATCTTTAAGTATAAGATTTGTTGTTTTATATTAATGCACAAGTAAACATTTTCGAGTAAATATGAAATTGTTCTAATATACATTGACGTATCAGCAGTGCATGGGTAGCACATTAAGCCCAGCCATGGTAATGTACTATGGGCATCTGTGTAGTAGGAGGGGGGGGGGGGGGGGGGAAGGGGATGGCACCGGTATTGCTTGATGGATAAAATACGAAATAATAAAGTCATCAAGATCGGGGGAGTGTAGTTTCTTTTATTATGGCCCCAAAATTTGGAATACCCTCCCTTTCGACCTCCGTACCTCTCCCTCAGTTGAAATTTTCAAGAAAAAACTAAAAACGTACCTCTTCAATAAGTAAATTGTAATTCTAATATTTTTGTTTGTTATTATAATTACTCTTTTATACATGTATTATCTTGTGTTTACTATGTCATTATCTCTGTAAAGCGCTTCGAGCAATTCGTTGGATGTTGCGCTATATAAATGTATGTATGTATGAGGGTAGGATGCATGGGGAAGGGGTATTATCATCTTCCACGTTGCCTTTCCGATATACTCTACTTCACTTTCTCTATTTCCCCCTATTAACGGGAGGGGTGTATGCCTCCATGCCCCCGTTACTATGCCACTGTGTCTCCTGAAATTATTTGAAAAAAGCAAAAGTGATACTTCAAAATTATTATCTTTCTGTCACCGTGTTTATTCATTTTTTTCTAACTCGTTTTCTTTCCTAAGATACACAAAATGAACCTCATTGTTTAAAAATCATTATTATTTAAAAAGAATATTTCATCCCTTTTCTAGTTAATCCTGCAATTCATACTGCATGTGGTCGATATTGGGTCGTAGCTCAATATGTGTAGCGTGCTATACCTTTAAGACGAAGGTAAGTCAAATGAGGCACTAAATCTGATTTAGAGGTGTTACTGTGTTATGAAACAATCAGTTCGGCGCAACAAATCATTCATAATGACTTCTTCACATCCTCGTTTTACCATGACATGTCTATGAATGAGGAGAAAGGGGTGGATAAAGACAATTCCATCACAAGATGAAATTAGTCATCACTTGTTCGCTCTAAAACAATATCAGTTACCTCTTCTGTTATTTGTTTACCTTTTTTTCTATTAGCAAAAGAAAGTTGCTGGATAATGTAAACGACATGATGATGACTTACAAGGTATTGGACTATAATAATTACGCGTTCATAGTATTGTGATGGTCTTTACACTCGAGATTACGCTGATCATAAGATAATCAGGATATTAGTGATGATGATGATAATAAGAATGATAAAAATAATAATAAAAATAATTATTATAATAATGTTAAGAACGATAATAATAATTATTATTATTCATAGTTCCAGTAGAGGTGTCGTGATCGAGTGGATATTATGTGACCGGACTGTGGTTCACAAGGTCCGCGGTTCAAGTCCCGCTGCAGCACTAATGTCCTTTGGCAAGACATTAATCTACATTGAGGTAAATGGGTACCTGGTAGGATTAATCCTTGAAATGAACTGTGCGCTGATATAACGGCTGTCGGAGCTAAATATAGGGTAATACTTTCCAAAGCTCTTTGGAAGCGCATATAGGGACTTTATAATGTGACATGCGCTATACAAGAACGTAATATTATTAATATTATTAATAATGATGATGATGAGGATGAGGATGCTAATAATAATGATAATAATAATAATAATAATTATGGTTGACAACATGTATTTAGATGATGACAACTCATGAAGAAAACAATGATTTTGATTATGTTTTTCACAACAATTGTCAGGTAATCTGAGTATGGGTAATCAAGTTATTTTCATAACTCTATCAAAAAACGGGGGTATATATATATATATATATACGGGCACGTTTTCATTCTTTTATCGAGGGGGTTGAATATTTAGGACTTACTTTATGCAGGCTGCTTAATGATTGTGTATTATTTTTTATTGCATTGGTTAAGAAAAAAAATCACTTAGAAATCGTTCAAGGCATCAAAAACATTGCCTTTTCTCGGCCAAGGATGACCCAATGTCGCCATCATCAAAGTCGAGCATCTGTCGCACATGATTGTATACACCCACGTGTATAGAACAGAGCAATATTTGCAATATTCACCGAGAAAATGATACCCATTGCTTCATAACTATACAGGGGCTTATGATAAACTACAGACTGTCTTGGGAGAGTCAAGATGGTTAATTTGATCCATGCTGTTAACTGGTCATGCTCTACAAAAAGGAGCAGAAATAGGAAGTATAAAAGTCGTATTTCGGAAAAGGGTCATATCGCAATTATTGACAATTGGCGTTGGTATTGTAATCACAGTTGGAAACGCATTATGCATGTATGCATAGAGATTAAGAGAGAGAGAGAGAGAGAGAGAGAGAGAGAGAGAGAGAGAGAGAGAATGGGGGGGTAGGCAAAGGGGATGGGGGGGGGGGGGGGTAATACAACAAGAAACGAGATGGAGAAGAAGTAGAGAAAGGGGGAATCTTAAGGAAGAGCTAAATGTATAAATATGTATTAGAGAAAGGCTAGTAAAGATAAAATAAGATAGATAGATAGATAGATAGATGGATAAATAGATAGATGAAAGCGAGATAGATAGATATACAGATAGATAGATAGATAAAAGATAGATATATAGATAGACAGAGAGAGAGGGGGGTTATAGAGGGGGGTAGAGACACATACAGACACATAGATAGGCCGCTCATAAAGAACTTTCTAAGATAGGACGAGCCCTATATTATTTTAGCGAATACCTACTTCCATTACTTTATTAGAAAGCAATTTCATAAATCAAACCACAAATATTATTCATACTTAACATGCATACTTTAAATTATCTTTTGAATTTATTGTAAAATCACCATATTTGATCCTAATCATCAGTATTTTTTTTTTTTTTTTAAAGCAACATTCTGTTATCCATATACTAGATGATTATGAGATACTGCTATATTGGAATAATTTCGTTTTCTACTGGACTAGATAAAGAACGCGGAGCCTGTTTTCTAAAGGACTATAATATTTGTGGCTGTTATTTTCACATTCAGTCTATAATATAGGCCTACACAAGTCTACGTGGTAGAAAGGTGTCAATACATGCATGCCTTTATTATTACATGGAATAATGTCCATATCACCCTGGCCATTGGTGAAGCGATAATGGATGAAATTTGTCCATTTAAGCATGATGAAACGTATTACAGTGCTATGACCGAGTTGACCTTTGTGACGTCATAATAAGACTAGTACCGCACAGGGAATGTCCGCTTGCATTACACATTGGCATCTTTTCAGTCATTGACTTGAACTACGAAATAATTAGAAGATGTATCTAAACAATGACGTCTCCCGATTTCTCTGGCACTTCCGTCCTCTCTTCTTCTTCTTCTTCTTTTTCTTCTTCTTTTATCACTAATACCACAATCAACCTGCTTGGAGTTAATTTTTTTTTAAAAACTTTTACAACTTATTTGACATCAGCATTTCAATACAAAATAAGTTATAATAACAACATCTTGGACATTCCTAGTTCATGAATATGCCAATGTCGATATTAACCAATGATCGGATCTTTCAAAATGTACCAATTATTCATTCAAAATATCTGAGTTATTGATCAACTTTGAGCCTCCCTGTCAGTGGATTCCTGATCGAGTCGATTCCATGATTACAGGAATAGTGAATGCAATATCAGAGTCAATAAATCACTCCTTTTTATAATGACAAAACTCGCATTTAAAAGAAATATTGGAAAATGTACCGTGCACGCTTTTTCTAGCGACCATCACACATGGAAATCAGCAAATCGCTTTTTTAATTGGCAAATTTATTTTGGATCATCATATTGATCATGATTTAAGAAGTCATTGATTGCTATGAATATTGTGAATGTCGAGCATTATGACATACTCATGGATATACTTAATAATAGGCTTTGAAAGAAGACATGTATTTTATTTCAAAATACATTTTGATACGTTGATGACATTTCATTTCAACAGTAAAGCCATAGCCTTCAAACATGAAATCCATACTTGATTAACAAAATGATGTATGGTGTCCTGCATACCAACAAAAAGAGAAAGAATCAATTTCAAATTGTGAACAGCAAACCGTGTTACATTATTAAGAACAGATCAAATCTCAATCGTTCAAAAGTATTCCTCACGTGACTGTTCGTATTCTAAACAATTATATTTTCTTGAATTCTCTACTAGAAATGCCCTCAATTATCACCTCCCCAAGATTAGAACGACATGTATGAAAAATTCACTATTTTTTAAATGACCATTAATATGGAAATTAAAAAATGCAAAACTCTCAATCTTTTTAAAATTAAATATAAACAATTTCTGTTAAATAAGTATAATAATCAGTATTAATAGCATGTGCAAGTTTGACACTTTTTTAAACTCTGATCGTACTTGATATGTTTTTTGTTCTGTTCTTTTGTTCTTGTTTCTTTTTTTCCTGTATGTGTGTTTTTAGGGGTATAGGCTTTCATAATAAGGAATCCCTCCTTTCTGCCTATCCCAAATGCTCTTATAAATTGCCATTGTAATTTGTTATCACTTTCTTGTTTTTGTATTATTCCATTATGTGTTTGTATGTTTTAAATGTTTTTATGACGAGTGTTGAATAAACTTTGAATTGAATTTGAAAGCTCAATAGCAGAATAAAGAGATGGAACATCGGAGTATTTCGGACCTAAACTCATCAGGGTCTAAATTTGATATTAAGGGGAGGGTAGGGGGCAAGTCTTCCAAAGAAAGGGGTGTGGTGGGGTGGATATAATCTGTTACTTTTGTACTATCCGATACCTTTCTTAATTTGGTGCTCACTGTATTTTTGCTCTCATGTTAATATCGATCATTAGAACCTATAATTTGGGAAAAGATTTTATTTTTTAAACGATCAACGATTCCTTGTTGATTAAACAGTTCCTTCCGATTACCAGAACTTGATCACGATTACAACCAAAAAGTATAATGATTATGGAACGGAGAACGACGCCATTCCACAAAATAAATAAATAGTTTAATTCCTATAAGACACACTATAGTATACCATCCTGAATGATCCATCCATTAAACAGTTGAGCAACCACACAGATCCCCGAAGACATCACTCCTAGGAAGAATCACCCATCCTCTGATGAAAACATTTTACGATGTATGATTTCCCCTGTTCACCGCATCCGGACTCCATGCAGTGCTCATGATCCGTAGCCAGCCTGCTTTTATCGATTTTACACTTAATAGCACATTATTATGAATGGGAAAAGCTTGGTGATGATTAGGGGGCGTAACAAAATCGACCCATGATACGGGGAGGGGGGGGGGCGGGGGGGTAAAGTAATTTGCCCTAACTACGATATGGGCAAGTCCATGCTATTGTGCCCCGTAAACGTCATAGTTGTTGTTGTTGTTGTTTAATTTAGGCAAGTCAGTCAGTTAATGACCAGTATTGCCGTATATACACTCACATAATATATGTATATTTCTTCTTCTTAACAAACAAAAAAAGAAGGGGAGGGGGGAGATAATGATATCATGTTAAATTACCGATCCCTGTCCTTTTGTTTGCGCTATCCCTCTTGGTCGTTTATAATTGACAAGCCCCTTTTAGAGCTTGGATCAAACCAGATGTCAAATGATCTTCGATGTCACTTTGTTAATGAAATCATAGTCATTGATGGCGTACGAAACACATTGCACATGATTGTATGACGTGCCCATATATAGCTTCATGAACATTAATGAGCTGTCAATCGGGTAATTACGACTGATATGCGTCAATTTTAATTTCATATTAATGGTGTTTATTTATTTCATATTTCATTGCTTTTAGAATATGTTGTGTAAATCAAAATGTTTCCTTATACTTTTCGTTGACCTGTATGGGTATATCCACATCTGTAGTTCGCATGCGTACAATTTCAATTGCCTATGTTTGGTCGTTCTCTGTTTATTGCGAAGAATGTATTCTCATCACATCCGAATACCGAAATCCCAACTGAAATAAAAATGTTCAGATACGCATTGCAATAGTTTAATCAATTCAAATTTATGGCGCTGATCTAAAAATATCAGTTTATAACGAATTACAGGGCCTGGGTTATATATAGGTGTATTGTTTTCCGAAATACCTGTATATAATTTGTAATGAAATACTTTAACGTAATGTACTTATTATGAGAGGTGAATATCAAGTCATGTCATGTCACTGTGCTCTTTAAACTTTATTACCAGATACGTAGAACGTGATTGGAAAGACTTTCGAGAAATCAACCTCAGATATGGCAATTTCAATAGCATTGTGCCTCACCTGTACAAATGTGCTAACATTACAATAGCATGTTACGTCATCCGAACAGCAGCTATAGTTCCATAGGCAATACAATGATGTCTTGAAGTTGACACGTCATTTTTTTGTTGATGAAAGTCTTTGCGATCGGTTGTAGTTGCCTTTATTATTACCAACAAAAAAACAGCTAATAATGATTTATGACAGCCCATGATAATTATTATTTTGGCGAAACATGATAGTTGTAATTTTAGACTAGAAATGCCAAGTAATAAGCAAGTGCTGTTTGTGTTCACTATAAAGAATGAATATTCCTTTCAATATGCGGAACAGTCAATTTATTTCGTGGACAGAATCGAGCTCTTAAGAAGAATCCATTGTGCGCGCATTTTCGTCATTCGCTTGATAAATTCTGGAACACCCCTGTGAATTCGTTAATAAATCACTCCAGGCAAGCAGGAAGGTAGGATGAAAAGGTGAAGTTTACCATTGACATTGTGGAGGAACTTTTAATTCATCAGGCGAAACGAGGCAAGGCGGGTGGGCATGTGAGACGAGTAGTTGGTGATCCTGTTTTAAAGCCCGGTCTACTTGTGATAATGATTTCATTAATTAATTAATGCATCACTGCTCTGAAAAAAAGCCGTAACCTTTGAATTGACATTCATGGGGTCATGTGAATTTTGAAAGGACAAATCTTTGCTCATGATCAGGCCTATATTGAAAACAATACCAACATGTTTATTAGGATTAAGTATTGTTGTCCCCTTATGCTGCATGGTACCAGTAATGTTTATAGTCAAGCCAAAACACATCTCAGTGGATAAGGATTCTCCTTTGAAAATATAAAAGTAACTGAAAGGGGACGAAATTAAAACCAACGAATGCAAATAAATTCAACGTCACGGTCCTATCGTCAATCCTTACTGGACTGCATTTCATTTCCAATAATAAGGATCGCATCAAATTTATTTGTCTTCTTTCAAGCCTTTATGAATTTTTCCTCCGTGTCTGTTTTAAAATTTACATCTTGCCATCACACGTTTCATTAAACTGAAAATGGTGGAATTTTGCAAAAAAACAGACGAGTAAACTTGTATTCTCTGACAGATAGATTGGTATTATTTCATGTATGGTTTATTGGCCTTCTCTTGTTGAAGAACAGAAATTGTTAATGGCATGAAGTACAGGCTAGTCTGGACACGCGTGTCAACGCATGTAGTTTCTCTAATTTTTGTTGGCATTAATGGAGCTGCCCAGGTGCTCACAGGGACTTGTTTCTAATGTTCTCTATCATTCAAAATCCTTCATTCTGGGCATGCACCGATGCATTTGATTGTTGCCCGTTCGTATCACACTGTCCATCTCTATTTCATTCAAGGAAAATATTTCATTAAGATTGATTGAAAGCACTTCTCCAAATCATCGACGTTTCATTATTGCTCCCATGAATGACTCATTATGTCATGGTCTGGCATTTATCACAAAGATTTTTAAATGATATTATGTACTGATGGTCACGTTTATGTGATACTCACATCGATATGCATCAGAACGGCGCCAAATAAAATACATTGTGGGCGTAGCATGAGTCCAGCCAGGGGGGGGGGGGGAGGGGGGGGGGGGGGGCTTCTGGCATCATTATTTGGGGACACTAATATTACTAGGTGGATAAAATACGAATCAAGAAGGTGACCATCGATGGAGGGGGTGGGTGGATGGATGGGGTCCACAATCGTAATCTTTTCTCCGCTATTCCGTACCTCCTTCATCTCCCCTTTCCCTCCCCCTCTCTTTTCTTTATTCATATTTTTGCACCACTTGGTTTGGAGCACATGCTCTCAGCTGCTGGAAAATCAAAGAGTTTATCATTAATGACCATTTGATTGAATCTTTTTTATTTAACAGTGCTTAAAATTGCTTGGTTTGATAAAGATAATAGATTTAATTTAAAAGTAACAAGAGTTGTGGATAGGTTATACTGAAGTTCTTTGTACTTTGATTCAGTAGGTCAGAGGTTTGAACTCTATGCGTGCCATTCAACTAATTAAAGCATGTAATGTTTATGTCGTACTGGCGTCTTGACAAAAGTCTAACGTTGGAGTAAGAATATGATACATTCCAGGTTAGATAACCATCTCATTACATGAAAATACGTGCTTCATGAATAGCATTGTGTGAAAGTATTTTGAAGTGCCGCACTCTCGACATTTTATACCAGTAAATATGTTCTAATAGTCCCAAAACATCGCGATTACTGACTATTATACAGTACATGTGCATGAATATATATTTGAAATGTGAATTCGGCAATATTGCGGCAAACCTGATAGCGCATAGTTTCAAACAGGATCCGAGTATTATTTATATTTAAAAAATGGTACTAAGTCCTCCACATTTAAGCAGAATATGCGCATGGTGGACACATCACTGGCTCCATGCACTGTCACTATCCAAGCTATACTTAGCTTTTACACTACGAAAGAGTTCGTAATTTGTTACACGATCATACTCTATCATGGTCAGACAAGAAAATGATCGCTATACTACGATTAATGACGTGTATGGTACTTAATTATTGTATCACTTGACCAGTATCGTCTGTATAACCCATCAATAACGGATGAATCACTGGTACACCCCTCCCTCACTCTCTCCCTCTCTCTCCCTCTGTACCCTCCCCTCTCACTCTTTCTCCCCATCCCCCTCTCCTTCTCCCCTCCCCTTCTCTCGCTCGCTCTCTCTCTCTCTCTCTCTGTTTTTGTTGTTATCGTTGTTGTTGTTATTACTATTATCATTATTAGTAGTATTGCTACTTCTACAACAACAACTACTTTTACTACTACTACTTACACCATTACCGTTGCTGTTGCTGCTGCAGCTGTTGTTATTAATATAATTTTATTTGTCTATGTAAGAATAATTTTTCGTTCCTCATTCAGCAAAGTTCGATGTCTTACATTAATTTCACGACCTGAATACAACTCATATCAAATCATACACAGCATATTACTTGGCAATACTTTGATATCTACTGTAGATAAGAATTTGATGGTGCCAACATGCATTCCCCTCCCGGCATCCCTACCCCCAATATAGGAACTGGAAACCAACTTTTGGAAAAACTCGACCGCTTTCGAATGATTTTTTTTTAATTAGACTATTTGATGATAATTATCTGGATTAAAATTTTGATAAGTGAAATTATTCATTCTGTAACAAAATCGATTTTGCCATTAAAAAAAAAAAAAAATTGTTCTCGAAAATCAGTATTCGGTCTGATTTTTTCCAAGAACACGACTGGTCAGATTGAGGTTGTATCAAAATCATTCGGTTTCATTGAATTATGATTGTTACATTTGGCGCCCAATAATCGGTGTTAGCTTTTTATTTTTTTAATTGAAGGAAAGACACTACTAAAACGTTGATTTGTATAGCTATAGGATTTCGAAGGTCACGTGTCATTATCATGTTAAAATGTTGTCCCATGCCAAATTTCATGTTGTTTCAAAACTGATAGACTTTCCTTTATTTAACGTGGTCTCCTGTAATGGATGGGGTGCCATGATGAGATACAGGTCTAGCCTCCCCAGCCATGAGAGCTGATGAATGTGCGTCTTTATCAAGGTTGTGGCCTTGAATATGTTCCTCAAAAGATGAATGCAATATTTCCTCGATAATCCTTCTAACCTTTCAGACGAGGAACATAAGCTGCGTGAAATTGATCGGCAGACAGGAAAATGAGCTGCAAAATAGGTAATGGTGTCAGATTCTGTTTCTCGCTTTATGAAGAATGGGTGAGGATTAGGGTACACGCGTATAGTCTAGAAGTGAAACAATGTTTATTGAAGACATAATTATTTGTTGTAGGTAAGAGAAAGAAGTAAATATGTTTTTTGTGATATTCCCGAGCGTGTGAAAGATATTTTGTTAAGGCTTACACCCTAAATCGAGAGCTTTACCATATGTCTACAGGCATATCTCGAATCTACATTTTCCAAATAGCTAGGACAGAACTTCGTTATCTCTGGTATATCTTCTAAAATGCACATCTCATATTTCCCCTTTCTCCACTCGCGGCTTCACTTTAATATATAAATGACAATCGATGTCTATCTCATCCCCTCGTGTTTAGACAATTATCAAATCGGTTCAGTTTTCCAGCCCAGCGGTGCCAATAAATAAAATGTTTTAAAAAAAGGGGGGGGCACGGATCCTATTAATCCTATCGGATCCTTTCGGATGTTGAACATTGAATGCGGTCTTATGCGAAAAAAATAAAGGGGTAATTGAAGATCTTAGAAAATGTAACAATTCGTCTAACGATGAGCGAGAGTGCGAGAGAGAGGGAGAGAGAGATGGATATAGAAAGGGAGATAGAGAAGGGGAGAAGGAGAGGGGAGAGGAAGGGGAAGAGAGGATGATCGGAGTGGAGACGGGGAAGGTGAAACATAAGATTATTCCACCAATGGACCCACCACAGCCTCTGACTACCATGAGCACATTCCTACTGTACAACACATCCATGTCACCAACAAACCCCTTTCCTTCCTTTAACAATGTCTAAACTGCTAAAAATTGCTTCTAGTCAGCCAGGGCTATTCGATACTGTGATGCAAATGCATCCTATCACCTGTATTTTGTTTTCGATTGAACCCCTCCCCTTTTTACCGAAACCTGGACACCCCTCTGACTATCATGACCACTTTACTACCACCCAACTACCAACAAATCCCTTCCCTCCCATAAACATTGCCCCTAGCAGCTAAGGCTATTCGATCCTGTGATGTAAATGCATCCTATTACCTGGATGCTTTAGGGGTCACTTATTCGTAATTGGAGAGTTCAAGTTTCATCACTGTCTTTGATTATTCTGTTACGAGCTAGTAACTCATGCCAATGGGGACTTTTAGATTTGCGTGGACTGAAACGTGTGACGTCCATTCAAGGCAGTGCATTAAAAGGACGTCGTTCGTAGCAATCCCCATTGTCTTCGTGCGAATCTAAAAGTCCCTAATGTCTCTCTCTGTACATCTCTGTTTTGATCTCATTCCTTTCCCCTCATCTTTGTACATGTAATACTGGACTACTCTTTCTAACACTATAATTTGGTTTCTTCGCCGGTTGTTTCTATCTTCGTCTCTACATATTGTAAACTCCAAATTGATACCATTCACTTGTAAGTTTGATATCTCACGATTTTGTTTTCTGCACTTTAACTTCTATGATACCTTTCGAATACGTTTGTTTTTCACTGCATGCATATACAAAATATAATTGTGTGTGTTTGTGTTTATATTCAATAAAGGCTAGAAAGCTAGTGATTAAACGATATAGAGCCTATCTAAGATAATCTGAAAAAAATGACATTTAGGTCTGGTAAAAGTAACAATAATGTTATATTGATTAAAATAGCAGAGTTATGATGCTATATACATAAAGAATATTTCATTTGCAGATATTTCATTAGAATATTTGTCTCTCACCGAATCATAAAGTTGTAATGATTATACGATGATAGTATCAATTCACCACAGTTTTGCTCTTTAAAATTAAGCTCTACTTTTGAACCACACGCGCTACTCCATGCATCTTCTGGAATCAAAACATCGGCAGCTCTTGTAGGGCTTTTCCTATGTCTCAATCAATTTACCGATCGTTCCATATCTCACTTTGGGAAATCCAGCCACACCATTATTTCGCGATCGCTTTGAAAGTGGATCGAATTTTTGAAAATGCTCCTCACTTAGCGTCAGGAAATGACACCTGAAGCAATGTTCTATCAAATGAAAAACACTGATTTTCCACTGGATAGGGATGTTTTATAGGACTTTCAAGAGAACTATAAACTTTCCTGGGCATGCTGGGTAGGAGTAGGACAAGTCCGCGAGGGCGGTAACTGAATTACATAGATATTTTTTTGTATACCTTTGCATGGAATGGATTATTTTTTATTTTTACATTGTTTTATATAATTATTATTAAGCCCTTTGGGGTCAGATAGGCCAATAGTGATATACTAATATTGATATAAGCAATTGCATTGATAAAAATTATTTATTGCTCAAGTTATATAATGTGAAAGATACTTAATATATCTCAGTAAAGGAAATTACTCATTATTTACATATTTTGGGGTTTCTACTTGCATTGAGAAAGATTTAAAAAAGTGGGTGAATGAAAGAGATAGATAGATAAGAAAATGCTACAATTACTTAGAGAAAGAGGGAGAGAGAGAGAGAGAGAGAAAGAGAGTGAGTGAAAGAGAGCAAAGCAGCGAGATTGATCTTATGTTTCCTGAATTTCTCATAACACGCAATGAAAGACTATGATCTGTTATTTTTCATGATAATATTTTGTTACGTAATTATTGAGATCTGATTGACCTTTTAAAGAGATCCACATATTTTCCAATGTGCAATTGCCAACATAGAAATTACTTCATTTATTTACGTTCCATTAAAAAACAAAAATACTTCAAATTAACTTAATGATGCCCTCGATGTATTTAAACGTGAGGATAACATTTGCACTTATCAAATAAAGAGAGCACGTCGACTTGATCAAGTGCTTTTGTAACATGAATAACCGACATTATCTTAACTTCAAATGGTTGGACGATGGTATGTCAATAATTGTACATAATTGCACTTAAGACTCAGACTCAATCAACTTCGGTTTTTGTCCTGATATTAGGAATGATAATACAAGTCATATTTATACTTTTGGTAATAGTTGAATGACATTTAATGCTATGCGTTATTATGATAAACAGCTATTAGAAGAGAGGGTGAGAGACAGAGAAAGAGAGAGAGAGAGGGGGGGGGGAGGGAAGGGGTAGATACACTTTAATACTATAATTGTCATCAAAAGTTCTATGAATTGGATCACTAGATTGCTTCGATTAGAATTAAAGGCACGAATTTACCCGATATGGGCTGAAAGAGCAGAGGCGAATGCCCTATACAATCAACCGCAATGAAATTGGACGTACACGTCCATATAATTATAGTAGCATCCATCCTACTAAATCCAAGCAACTTGAAGCAGTTGGATTTCTTTTGCTATATCCGTTTATCCAGTTTAACGTAATCTGAAGTCCCTTTGAGCTTTTCTTTTTCTTTTCTGCTTTCTGTCTATCTTCTTTTCTCCTGTCTCCATTTGATCTTTCATTTTCTTATTTACCTTTTCCCTCCCAAACAATGTTGTGTGTACACACTTTTTGTTTCTTATACCACCTTTTCCCTATATGTATTCTTCGATAGTCACAAATATGTACTCTCATCATGTTTATCTTGTTGATTATATGTACCAACCAATTATTTGGTCCAGAGGGGAACCTAAAACTTACAAGCTCTGCTTTTACCAGGGTTTCCTCGTCTTCCTTTTAGTTCGCTTTGTTTTTATCATTGTCATAATTTTTTTTTTGTGCATTGTAAATGTGTAATGATCTAATGTTATGCTCTATGTGATTTTGAAAGATTGACGAATAAATATCTTATCTTTAATATCTTATTTTATCTATAAGCTTTCATGCACGTCAATATCTTGATATAGTGTACTATAGGTGACGAAATGTAAGAGATGGAACAATGTAAAGAGGTGCAATTATTGTACCTCTGCACTTCACACTGACTGTGAGTTTGAATTTTCTTTATTTTCATAATAACGCTTACAAACATGAACATACGTATGATATCATGCAAACATTATTGAATATACAATTTTTACTTTGTATCAAATCACAATAAATATAAAATGGGTTCTTCAAGTCTTTTTTTTACCTACGAAAAAGATTCATACTTATCATAAAAAGTTTCACCAACTGAATATTACCAACAAAAAATGATACATAAAGACGTTAGTTCTGTGTCCTCTCTCAAATTCTATCTCATGTTGCTTGTTCCAATTTGCTTCAGTGCAGCTACTATAGCCATAAACAATGCATTCACGCGATAGTACTCAACTGTAGATAAAACCAAAGTAAATGTATTTTAAGAGCATATGAAACTAGATCCAATTTAGGGAAAATTGAAATTGTTCATAATACTGTGGGCAGCTGGCAAACAAGACCATCAAAATAAATTTTCTGATTTGTTTCCAAAACCTAAGACACTTTCTAGACGCCATTTGAGTTTACTAACGTCAGCTTTAGTTCATCTGCAGATATGACATTGAGAACCATCAGCGGAAAAGGGACACGTATAGCTTTTTATTCATCAGTTGTGATGCACTTTCTATGTATAGTCAATATATTTTGACGGTGATTTCGAGTATTTCTAGAAAGAAATTACAGAAATACGATCTATTTTAAAATTCTTGGTCCATACATTCTTTTTCAAGTATTGAGAAATTAATTCAGTGGGTTGAGTGAAAAATGTTTGAATTTTAAAATACTTTGTGAAAGATAGTTTCATCGAAATGTACTGTGTACTGAATCATTTTAAAGCAATTATTTTAACTTTAGAAGAAAATAATAAAACTATTGAACAGATCTCGATTTGAGTTTGGGATGCATCATTGCCATATTTTGAATTCCCCAACATCTGATTTAAATTTCTATTTATTTTATTCATGATTTTATAACAAATGTACAAAAACTTTCTAGAAATCAACTAAGGGGTAATTCAGTACCGTATTGTATATCCCATACATAGAAACGACACCCCCACTACGTCATTGTATTATATTGATATGTCGAAAGTCTTTGCGATCGTGTACTATGGATGCATTATCTCTTTTTTATCATTAAGAAAAATAATATCACCAGAATACTGTCGGGATCTGAATCATAGACATCATGGCAACAAGTCTTTCCGGTGCATGGTTACTTTTCAAATTATCGTTCTTACCAGTTGCTTCCAACATGGAACATGCCATTGATAAAATACCTCTTTGTATGACCATCCTCCTTCTCTATCTACTTTGTCTTAATATAGATATCGCTGCTTCATTCATTCATGGACGTTCAATCTTTGTCAATTCCCTCGCCAGGAGTTACGATTTATTCCGCCTAAGAACTATAATTTACCCTCAATTCGATGGATCATGGTTTTTAATTGAGACCAGATTTATTGGAAGCACGATTGAAAACCGAGAGGAAATCTCGGTCATATTGAACCTCTGTAATTAAAGATAATCCAATGGTTCTATACTAGGGCCACAATAATAAATTATGGTCGAGCCCTTTGACCAGGCTGGGAACGGTCCGTTCTAGTTTGTCATATTCTATATAACCGCATATGGGACATCTGTAAATTTGCTGCCGTTGATGGTTTGATGGATTGTGTCCAAACTTAGACTAACTCGATGACGACACTGCCCATATGTTAAAATAGCACTGTTTTAAGACTAATACAGAGAGAGAGAGAGAGGGGGGGCTGGGGGGGGGCGGGGGGGGGGGCGGGGCCAAATTGGAATTGTAAATCGCACTGGAAATTTTGGCACAAATCTCCCGGCAGTGGGGCCTTTGAAGGAAAGGGCACTGGTGTCATGGGGGAGGGCGCACACGAAATATTCGGTGGATGTTATGCGATAAAACAAGGTCATAGGATGAGGGGCCTCTCCCTCTCTCTACCCCTCCCCCTCACCCCTCTCTCTCCCTCACACCACTCTCTCTTTTTCTCTTTCTCTTTCTATATTATGTTTCTCTTTTTTTCGTCTTTCGATTAGGGGCAGTTATCTATAGTGCCATTAGTAGCTACACCTCTGTCTATAGAATGAAAATCAAAAACAATTTGTCTACCCGCCTCTGCTAAGGTAAATGGCGAAAACAGAAGAAGGACGATTAGGGGATAATAAATTGAGTCGGGAATCTTGAGACTGAAAATAGCATTGAGTAAATTAGGCCAGGAGGAGGCGCTATTCTAAATGGAAAAGAGGATGTGAATACATAGGGATGAATTTGTTGCAAATAAATCAGTGAACACCATTGGACTTGCCAATATATGTTTTTGTATGCTTCTCTTTTTAATCGCTAGTTTATCTGAATATAATCAGTGACAGGAAAATAGTCAAGACTAATCTTTTCTGACTACACAGAGTTGAAAACAGTAAAGGGATGCTCTTCGAGAAAGAAAAAAAAAATCGTTTGACCAATGAAGTTTTTTTTCTTCTGTGAATCTATGAATACGAATTTCTCTTTGACAGATATAGTAGAGATTATCAAAAATACCAAAATACCTCACCAGGAGAGTATTAACATCGCATTTAGATTCTTAATTAATCGCACGCTCCTTAAGATTTATCGTTATCATATCACTGATACTCATGCTAATAAATTCCGTATCCCCATTTTTACGAAGTAATACTCCCACGTGCGTCTAAAAAGACATACCAACGAATTCTCGAACATAATAATAAATGCTCAGCTGATCTGTTTAAATCACAGCAGCCATATCGGGTTAATATTTACTATCTTCGAATACGTGTTCGAAATTTGATATGCTCGACTCACTCGTCTTCTCTTGATTCATAGCTCTTTATTAGAGGATGTTGTCGTATTGAAGTGAATTTATTAGCATTAGAAGGCAGTGCCGCCACTCGAGCATAGACACTGTCTTCCATTAAGGGCATCCTTATAATTTATTGAAGACCAAAAAAATGACAATCGAACCCTTTCTCGTTGTAAAAAGAATGGTCGGCGACCCCTTCATTTTGGAGACTCTATAGAGGACCGACAGTGATTTTTAAAGGTACTATGTCCCATTTGCAGCCAACATTCAATTCTGTAGAACTTTGCAGGAATTATTATGGATTATTATAAATAGGCCTATGTCACGTATGTCCTAACTGTGAAATTTAAACGTGACCAGTGCCCTATTATTCAAATTATGCAAGGAAAACCGTTTTTCCTTCTAGAATTCACTGTCAGATACTATTGAGTGACTGACTGACTTTTTTTTTCTTTGGTAATAACATACATAAAATGAGCTGTAAAGGTAGGCCTACATGAGCATTTGTCTACATTAATAACCCACTTCTTGTAATGGCCACAATTAAACTGATTAAATCTTTGCGCAGCACAAAACGTCAGACCATTCGGTACAAGGGTCTAAAAATCAGACTATTACTTAAATGATTGCAATCACCGAAGTCAATTCGACAACTAATGCTCGTTATTTTCCCATTAAAATACATTTTCATTTTCATTTTCGTTTTGAGGGATGCTCTAAATTAGTATTATCTTTCAAATGACGTTGGAATTTAACCTTATCATTTTTTGGCCTGCAAAATGGGATATGGTACCTTTAAGGGTGAAAAGGCATCTTGGAATGTTATAATAAAGAAATTGTTCAGGTCCCCCTTTTGGACGATCCTGTATAAGCACTTGACTTAGGGAGGTAGAATAAAAGTGGGCCTGTGACCATTCCGCTTTCGAAATTAATATTGGCAAAGCCATAAAAACTGTTTATAACGAGAATGAAAATACGGAATACAAAGTCATAGTATCGCCGACTGAAGTTGGATCAAGGGAAAATGAGTTGAAAATAAATTAAATTTTCTATTTCGGACAAAAGAGCGAAATGAAGAAAATAACACCAATAAGGCTGGGAAATCTTGTTTCATCGGGGAAGGGGAGCTTTAAAAAATATGTCACAGTCAGTCTCACCAGAAAAGGGGAAGGTTCAAAATCAAGAAATAAGTAACGGACAATCTTGATGACATCGTCACTCCCAAAATGGTTATAAGGGTAAAGCGAAACCCCTGTGTAAGAGAATGTATATACCCTACGTTTGTGCCTTTCCCTCCATACGACCTATAGTATAAGAGAGATCTGTGGCATTGCCGTTCATAAAATTAGAAGCTCTTTCCCGCCCAAAATTCTCAGTTGATTAGATTCTAAATTGATGATCACTCTTTATTGATTAGTGATTGACAGCAGGCAAATTTTGACTGAGTTGGAGGGTCTCAAAAACAAAGAAAGCGCGTTCATCTATTTGACCTGCGTGACCGAGTTTGAAAAGCTGGTCTGATCGAGAGCCGCCATATTTAATTCAGCTTCACTACCTTCGAGTCTATTTGTCTGTCTCTAGTGCAATTGGCATGAATGCCATGGTATTTATAGGTGCACAGGTATTGTGTGGAATGAAAGCCAGCTATGAATGGAGAAGTTTGACCAATGAAGCAGCAATGATGGAAAACAATCTGTTTAATAGATAACGATGTCTTTTTGTTTCTATTCTTTGTTCGCAGAATGTATTTTCCCCCTTTTTCAATCTGTTTATCAGGCTACAATCGTATGTACCTAGAGTGTATTTCGTTGGTGGATACCTACATAAAGTCCCCAAAATGTCTTGTTTCATGCAACTTGTTTGAACATCAACCTTGTGCGAAGTTGCATGACGATAGTACTTTAAATGATTTCCTACCGAATTGTTTTTTTGTTGTTGCTCGCTTGCATGTCTAACAAAGTTTTTATTCAAAATGTCGAATAGTGTAAATGACCTAGAACTGAAACAACATATTTGTTGATCACGGAGGTCCCCGGGATTTCAATTTTAAAAAACGCGCCATATACTTCAGCTTTTTAAAAGTATTTTAAATCTTTATAATGCGAATAACATGTAATAATTTTGTTGTCTTTACTTGTTTTTCCAGGTTTTGTCCCAGTGTTTTGCTATTTCTGGTCGCCACTGTTCCGTCCCTCTGGCTCCTTGAGATGACACTCCTCAACGAAAGAATGAACTATGCCGAGATGCATGGAGGAGACTGCATCTCATTGGAAGAAGTTGAAACGAACAACACCCAGTTGGTGGCCAAAATATCTGGGGTAAGATTGATATATTATTTTAAAAATCTTAAATTTTCCTCGTCTTTTCTTGACTTAAAAGATGAATTGTATTGTGAAAGAAACGTGGAAGCAAAAAATAATGGAGAAGATTGATTATAAATTCATAAGAATTGCTGTACATTATGATGTTTAGGAATCATCAAATCCTAGAACATATTGACTCAGTTTTGCTCAAAGTCACTTGTACTGCACACATCAAGGTTTATACATGGGACAGCGCACATACGTGGCATGACAGTTTGGTCCAAAAGTCTTGCTTAATTTTCTTCATATTTCGATTATGGGATCATTACAAGAGGAATTCATTTCAGGGTACATTAAGATATTTCTCCCAAAATGACATAAAAAGAACGAGAAAGCCCACAAATTATTTTTCATCCGAACTATAACCAGACGCGGTTCTGAAGGAACTCGGTGGGTTCTTGGTTCCTCGCTCAGTGAATTAATTTATAATCAAGAAAAATGGGGGGGGGGGGGGGGGGCTTGCAGCTGATAAGATCTAAAACCTCTCTTTGAGTTAGGTGATATACCTGATGAGATCAGTCAACTTTACGTTTTCTTTACCCACTGATCTCACGGAGGAAACTATCTCTTCTATCAGTGCTCACCTTTTTGATGAGCAGTTTTAATAATGTACTTTTAAGATTCTTATATCATTTTATTCGTTCAGAAGAGCGTTGAAACAAAATATTGCTGTATTTTGTGTGATTTTTTTTTTTGGGGGGGGGGGTAATCTCCGTATATCAATAATTGTTTCAATATTTTATTCACTCATTGGTCCATGATTGAAAGCATTACATTCTCAGTCTTTTGTTGAAATGAAGAGTGCCACCAAATCAAAATCTATATTCTGATTATTTACATGTGACCGCACTTTTGCTATACACTTTTGTCATGGGTATGGGGATTATGTAAATACCATAGAGCCCAAATTATGCTTCACATTAGCATGTAATTGACCTTCATTCACAAATCCCGTAGGATTGTAAACACCGCAAATGAATTTCCTCAATGTCATATTAATGGATCCTTTCATTAATTTTCTTTTCTATATACAGGTGACCTTACCGCTTATTCTGACCACACAGAGCTGGTCTATCGCTCTCCAACAAGCCCTCCTCTTCGTACTCATCCTAGGACGATGGCTCCTACCCAAGGGCGAGCTCACCAGAGACCAACTCTCACAACTTCTGCTGGTCTACATCGGCATTGCAGCTGATATTCTAGAATTTGTGACGGAGAACCTGAAACTTGAACAGGTTAAGAAAGAAAATGATACAATATTTTGGAATTATGACACAATTTGGATCGTTCAGGTTTTTATACTCGGAGGACCAAATAGTTGTAGATGAATCCTAATGGTATTGCACTAACACTAACCCAAGTTGAAAGTACGACCAGTTTTACATGGGATCTATTTTCGCATATTTTACATTTTCACAGTTGGCGGGAGCTGTACCCTCTTGCACGAAGAATAACTTTTCAGTTTTTAAGTTATGCATGGGAGCGATGCAAACGAGCAAAAAGGAAACTTTAGGCCTCCTATGATTAAATGTTCATTTCGTCACCAGATAAAATTAAAAATCAGAGATTTGCATGAACACCTCGCTGTCCCAATACACAACGAAGATTGCCCGAATATTGGTACAGATCCCCCCCCCCCTCCACCTCGTAGCTATTATGGGATACCTGGGACGAAACTGATAATATAAAAGCCCATTTTATTTGTCTCCAAACGCCCTATATCGCCGCTCTTGACAAATTTCATCACCTAATATGGCTCTCACCTTCGCAAATCAGCTGTAGAAATTAGCACTTTCTCGTACATACATGAAATCAAATATCTAAAAAGGTTTTAATAATGCATATCTAAAATGCCTCCGTTCAGTCGGAATTCGGCAAGCATGCAGCACTAATTGATGCTGTCATTATAGAATGGAAGCGAGCATTCTCTAAACGCCGCCTAGCTTATGCATGCGGTCACCCCTTACATCAATGATCGGCTCTCATAATCATGTAATGTACTTGTTTAATTCCTCCCTCCCAGTGCCTTGTTCCGAAGATTTTTTTTTCTTTTTCGGGGGAATGTTCAAAATGGGGGTCAATTATTTTCATTTAGGCCGGTAATGAACATCTCGACCGCAATTACATGGGATTTTCATCAAGTGGGTTATCCAAAGATGGGAAACGCGTTTCCGGTGACCAGGGTATTCATTAGAGAGAGAGAAAGAGAGAGAGAGAGAGAGAGAGAGGGGGAGGGGGTATACACGCCATTAGAACGTGTCATGTTCAAGGGTACGTGCTCGAGGCAAGCTCAATTAGAAAAGGAACAGGCTTGAATGAGAGATGATTAATTAATGATTGAATGATATCAACGATGGGATTGGATAAGAATGTACTATCAACGGTACTCAACCGTTTTCTGTGGTACAGAGGAAAAGGGGCTTTTCGGTAGTTTCGGCCAAGCGTATTGCTTTCTACTTTAAACTATATAGCATGTTAGTAAATAATTTCACTCGCTCTTTATTAAGCCATGTCATTATTGACCTTGGTCTTCAATATTGTACGTATTAATGTATTGGACTGATCTATTAGTCTTTTCAGAAATATATCTCACCTTGTTTTTTCCATTAATCTACAATATACATGATTTTACCGCCGTCTGGATATCAACAAAGTGCTTTTATTTACAAATAAAAGGAAAACATTAGCAAGTGCATTAAACTGACACCATGAAAGTGTTTATCAGAGATTTAAATTGAAATATAAAGATTTATTAGATGGGTGGTATAAGATGGGTACTGTGGCTGTGTAGATTAACTTGTACGATTTCGAATCACGGATGTCATTTGCATTATATACTTGTTAATAAGGTTTTAAGGCATCCTTTGAATCTTAAGTGTCTGTTTGAGATTTGTTTTTTGATCATGTGGGGAAAATGGCTTTATAAATCCAGCTGTTATTACTTGTATTTCTTGTTCAACTTATCTTACAGGTCCGCTGCAACCCTATCATGGTGGTGTGTATCTTGAGTCTGTGGACTTGGAGCCTTATGCAATTCACACTGGGTCTCACAGCTACCAAGGCCCGTAAACCACGTGTCGCTGGTACGAGTTTGCGCAAGAAAAAAGATGAAAACAAGCCTAAGGTAACTGAATATACCAGGAGCATTGATCTACATTATATCCAGGATGGGGGCGGGGGTAGTAATTTACATTATTCGGAGCACTAACTGCATATTTTGCACTTAACGTGATTGACGCCCCTGGATTAAAGTACGCCACTTTGTACAATTTTTGTTTAAATACTCTTCTTGTTTCTAGTGAGAGCCGTTGAACACGCGGCGTTATTTCGATTTCGTTAAAATCGAGCCTGTTATTATAGAAATTGTTCGCACTTTTAGTTTTGCATTCACTTTTGAAATGATAGCGCTCAAAATGACAAGTGAAAGGCCGCACCCGTCTGGCACTGACGCATCGTACGTAAGTAAGGCAAACGATGCCTCGCGAGCAACGGACTTGATTCGATGCGTTATCACATTTGCTAATCAAACATGTGAATAATATACAATGAGCACGTACGCCGGTAAATTAAAAAAGATATTGCAATAGTTTTTTGAACGATATAATACCTTTCCAAGGCACGTCAAAGACGGCACCAGTTGCTGGCGCAATGCTACGTCAAACAAATGGCGCCCTGTATTGTGCTATCACTGGATGACACATTGAATACTAGCTTAAATCCCTAGCGTCAGAATAAACATAAATTTCATTGTGAAATGTAAAGAAATGCATTTTGAATAAATGACTCCACTCTTTTAATTATTGTACCCTTTCCCTGGATAAAAGAGGATGCCAATCTGAATTAGAAGGTCGACCCTGGATTGAATTAGATTGGAAAGCATAATGGCGAGAAAAATTAGCGCAATGGATGTAATTTACGCGGCGGGTGATGACTGGGGAATATAAATCTGTCCTTGAGTTGTGATCGTTAATTATCTAAAAATGAAATAATAGCTGGTCCGAAGTGCAAAGTGTTTTTTTTTGCTCACAATATGAGTTGTTTGCTTGTAATCTTTCTAATGATTAGGAGAACATTAACCACAGACTGAGATTGAAGAGGGAAAGTATAAGAGAAATGGAAGGAAGGAAGGAGGAAGGAGGAAGAGTGGAGGGGAGAGTGAGACTGGCTAATAGCAATATCTATAGGCAATATTCAACTTTTAATGATAATTGATAAAAGAAGTTCAGTTCCAATGTCCGAGAATTGCCCTTGCCCATTTGTGATGTCTTTTGCTTTACGTTAAATCTTGATACACTTGACATGTTTCTCATAGTGCCTCTTCCATTCTCGTTTCTCCTTCAATTTTTCTCCACCTCTTTATCTAGGTGGCGTTCTGCTGTGAGACCGAGGTCTGGGGTATCATGGCCACCGTGGTGATGCAGGACGGTCCCTTCCTCACCATGCGTCTCTATCTCTTGACGGTAGAGGAAGCCGTCAATCACATGATGATCTTCTTCACTTGTAAGAACATGCTCATCATGCTACTCCAGATGTACCGCCTTTTCGTCATCTGCATCGAGCGTCCAGGGATGCAGGATTCTGCTATCGTCAAGACGGTTGGGAGGTACCGTGACGCAAGCAAACGCTACGTCAATGAGCACGCGGCCGAGCGAAGGCGTCAGAAGCAGTTGCACCACGATCTCAGGTTAGTGCTGTAAAATAAATTTGACCTATACAGGCTGCAAACGATGCGTCAATTCTATTGCATTATAAGACATTCAGACATGTAAACGCAAAGAACAGGACCAGAACAAAAAATGGCCAAGAGGATACAAGAGACTGGAGAAAGATTTCGGTTACATCCGGGGAAAAAAATAGTCATTAACGAAAAACTGGCATACCTGCTACAAACGATGCGTCATTTTGACTGCGCCATTTTGCCGCTTATTGAACGTAGTTAGTGCAATAACTGTTCATTTTGCATTTACCTTTATTTTTTTAAAGATATCACTCTCATATGGTGTGTCGAATGCCATTCTATGACCCAATTCTGCGTCAGGCAAATTACGCTTTGTGTGCAATGGTTTTAATCGCAAATGACAGAGCTATAGAATCTGTCTCTATAGGACGACAACATGATTGGGTTCATGTCTCTATGGATATAATGGTCTAACGCAATTTTCGGGGTTTTATTTTTTTTTTGAAAATCGGCGTTGAAGGAACTCTGGCTCACTAAGTCATTGAGTCCGGATTGAAAACTAGCTTGGCCCCTGGTGTGCAGATTATTATGTTTGTTCGCTATTTAGGAACAAAACAAATAAAGATATAATGTGGATGAGGTGATGAGAACACAAGAACGCTTGATGACGAGATTTTTTTTAAAGTGCGAATTAAATCCCAGTTTATCAAATGTTTGCGACTACAATATGTTTAACATTGCATGTTATTTCATAATGAGTCATTCACTTTTATTAATCACAAAATTGTCTTTTTTTTGTCAGGCTTCGTCATGGGGATCACAAGTCGAGTCCCAAGCACAGCATGTCCCAGCACCGTCTCATACCTGATGTAACGGAAGCCCTGACACCCGGTCAAGCCATGCCTCTCTTACCTTCCTTCCCTCTCACACTTATCACTGGTCAACAACGGGGCATCGGCGACGGGTACGATGACAACTCCAACAAGGACCATGATGTCGAGAAGCAACAACCAAAACCCGTGGTCGATAAGAGGGAAGAACTGTCCGATTACGACAACGCGATGAATGATTTCGACATCCATCCTGTCCCTTCGCCGACCCGGGAGACATCCACCAATGCGACGGTACATAATGCTCCTCAGTTAGCGTCGTTTTGACGTTACGTAAATGCTCTTTGATACAATTTGTTATATTCTAGGAGAGAGTTATACCAGGGAGTTGAGATAGTCTCATCTCCCTGGTTATACTGAAAATCAAATCATTTTCAAAGAATACCATATTTTTACGGTTTGTTATCAATGGACATCACTCAAACAAGCTTATATTCTCTTGATGTGAAATTAATTGTATACTCTTAGTCATAGAGATAACAGAAAACCTTATTATTTCGAAAATGAAGTGGATTTTTGTATGGCGTTTTATATATCTTTCAATTTGTGTGCAATATGCATGCATTTATCGTTCACGCAAGTGTTACACTAGGCAACTACGGTGTCATTTCAGAAGTGTGTTATGGTAGGAAACAAAATGTGTTATGTTTATGAATTTACGAACAAGAATATTTTGTATTACAAACCTAAGGTTGGATTAGATATTCCCGTGATAATTTTATTTTATACAAATTAATGTGATCGTGAAATGGACATAATAGAAACTAAAGACAAGGTCCATGAGAGCAGGTACAACTTCAAGAATTACAAGTGCGCGTGCCTCCTCCTTTCTTACGCCTATTAAAGAAAAGGCGACGTTGCGGAGTAGAACATCGTTGAGTACTGAATCATCGTATTCTTACACTTTCATAGGCTTTAAACAGGGACCACCCGTTACCCGTAGTCAGTGAATTTCACTAATTTGAATAAAATTTCACTACTTCATAAGAGAGATGGCGCCCACTCAGAAAGTTTACGTGTGAACGTGGATTCTTGCGTGCTCTGAGAATGACGGATTTGCCTTTTCTCTGAGCCTATTCTAAATTATTCTCAAACGCTAAAATTAAGATAAGTTCTAGAAAATCAATTTTCATTGATTAAGAAGCACATTGCTACTTCATGTTCTCTTTGGAGAAACTAAGCAGAAAACCTTAAAGATAAAGTTGAGTTCTGGTCATGCGATTGCATTGTGAAAGAAACGATGTGGAATCGATCAGAAAAAGATGACCATGTAGAATATAAGTATTGGTGTGTACTGCAAGGTTCTGGGGTCATCAAAATGATGAGTAATTTCGCCTAGTCTTTGTAAAAGTAACAAGCACTGTACACAGAAAGATCTATATGGGACCACACAAGCATGTGGCATAAAAATCGGGCCTCATTTTTAAGCTGTTACCCATATTTAAAATATGAAGGCATTTGAAGAGCCATGCTTTTCAGAGAACATTTTTCTTTGATGTTCTTCCACACCTGCATAATAACAATGATGACGCTCATAAATTATTTTTCACCTCTCCCCAGAACTCAACCTTCTCTTTAAGTTATTAAAAAGATAAATTATGTAATACTGGTTATGTCTAAAAATAGAGAAAAGGCATTTATCTGCCGGCTATTTTTTGTTAATACAATATGTCATGTCAATAGTTTTATTATTTCAATTCTGTGACGTTACATCTATATCCATATTTATAGATCATGCCAATATATGCAAGTTATTCTTTGAAAAGTGCATAATATACGATCTATGATCGGTTTACGGTGATTATATAGGACAGCTCTCATTGCCTACATGTTTTTGTGTGCAATTTTTTTCGTCTACGATATTTTCATTTCGTACAATTTCTGTGTATGTCTTTCCAGGGCCCTGTTTCATAAAATTGATTACCAATGACAAATGCTGGAATTATGATGTCAAATTTCCTCTCAGCCAATCAAATGCATCGATTTTAGTAGCTTATAACACTTATTGTAACTTGTTATTGAGAACAAGTTTGATGAAACGGGCCCCCATCTATATTCACAATCTATATAATAGCCAGTTTGAGCGACTAACTTAAAGGTAATACAGAGTTTTGGTATGGGATAATGAATGAGGTTCAAATGAACATATTCGAAGCATATGCAATCCTACAATATTCAGTGATCGTTGTCGCGGTTGAAATCGATTCTAAAGTGATGAAATTGTAAATAATAAACTCTTTATGTTGTATAGCGCCCTCTCAAGGTCAAGATATTAATTTAGCTATAAAACAATGTTATTTGACTAAAATCGACCGATTTGCTATTACCGTTTGGAATATATATATCAGATCTGCATATTCTGAGATTTTTATGGTCGCAGCTACCTTCGTCTGGACGTAGGCGCTATTTCAAATGTATCAAAATTTACCGGGAGCACCGGCAAATTTTTATATTCAATTTTTCTCAAAAGCAGAAGAGTTTTAGAGGCTAAAATTTGTAGTGCTTATAATACATCCATAGGGGCATCCAAATATATCAAAATAGTAAAGAATCACTATCCAGCCAATTTTCAAAATTTACCAAAACTTTGTAATACCTTTAATCTGCAGATATATTGATACTAATATTAAGAGAAGTACGATTCCATCTTTGTTGCGAATGATCTGGAATTGCTTTTTGGGGGGTCAATGTTAAATTGGTGCCATGTTGTTTATGTAACGTGGACGATATTAGATTTCAAAGTGTTTATTGTAACTCGTAAGGATCTGTTTTATGTTTTGCTGATTATATTTTATATTTTTCCTTAATTTTGTTTTCAGTTTGATGTTTGCAATTATATATTGTGCATATATGATGTAAAACACGTGTCTTTCGATATGGAAATCTTCATGCGTGTTTCAGTCAGGATAACTTGAATTATTGAAGAAAGATCACACTCTTTATCGTCAATAATAATGGTCTGACAGCTAGCTTAAGAAATGACACGAGGGCAAAATGATAGACAGGAAATTAGTAAAATCTAGATTTCCCGCAGTGTTGGTTGTTATCTTGATTAAAATCTAAATTAATCGAAGCAATTCTTCTTTGAACTTTGGGAACAACGCAAAATAAATTTTCGATAATTAATATATTATTGGTGTTATTCTGAACTTTGGAATTTACAATAAAATTTATTGTTTGTGCCAAACAAACAGTTTTTGATAACTTAGCCGAAGAAACTGTATATTAGACTATATCAATAACTGTAAATATTACGACACTTGCTTTCTAAGATAATGTCAATAATAGTTTAATCTGTGGTTCTATGTTTATGTAATTTGTTTGTGAAACAATTATGCAGAAAAGAAAAATGTGTCCCCCTGAAATTTTCCCCTATAGGATTGCTGGCAGTTGGCTTTTTGTTGGGGTTAAATCAGTGGTAACACAAATAACAATACTATTCACTTTTTATAGATGAGTGATGAAAATTATCATGAAGAGTGATAAGAGTAAAAATTATATATGATAATAAAATTGTCTTGATTCACGAATGATGAATAAAATGATAACTTTCAATTTATATCTATTTATTTTGAGTCGGTGTTATTTTCTATCATTTTAAATCTATCTGCACGTATAATTCACTGATTTCTTGGAAATGGTCTACTATCACCTGCCATCACCAACAATGTTTATATTAAGCGTCAGGTAGGAGTACCACATGTATGGACAACCTATACGGCCCTACCCGGACATAATTACTTGTCCCGGATCGTAGGAATTTGTATACATTAGCTTGGTTGATATCAAACATAGAGGGCCATAATACTATTCTTGAGAGGTTATACAGAAAAGCCTTTTTCTAAAAAGCATTGATGTGCCTATGGGAGGAGAAGGGAGGGGGAGGGGGGCTCCAATCGAAGAACAACAACAAAAAGGAGAGGAGAAGGAAACATGAAAAGCAACTCCCACATTCTCCTCAAATCAGTGGCCGTGTTAATTCGCAATTTATTTACCAAATAAAAGCTGTCAGAAAGGGTAAAACAAATAGATTAATGGTGTCATTGTGACAGTTATGTCAACGACCCATAAGCCTCCTGTAATATAATAATAATAATAATAATAATAATAATAATAATAATAATAGCCTAATAGTCCACTCCAAATTTTATTAAACCGAAACGGAAATTCTTTTTGCCCAATTGATCGTGAGCCCGGCAGCCACTGAGCAGCGCCAGATCGACGTTGCTCTATCCCTTATTGTTGAACGCCTATAAAGGAGTCCGTTTTGTTTTCTTCACCCATTATTACTTTGTTAGCCATCTTTCTACAGTATCACTATAATGCGAAACAAAAAAGTCGAGACGAAATTTCATAAGTTACATACAAGTTGGGAAAATGGTATTTAATGATTTTAATACATGCACCGTTACGTCAAATGCTGTATACATGCTCATTGGGGACTGGTTTTAGCAAATTGGGACCTGGTGCGCTCTCCTCGGAAATGGGGGAGGGGGGCTGGGGAGAGTGCTCCTCTTGATCCATCTCAGTGGCAAAGCCTTATTTTGGCCATTAAAGGGGCTTTGCCATCTTGGGGGCGTACTGGTAATATAAGGTAGATGATGTTGAAGAAGGCTCTTTTTCTCTTTCTTTCTTATAGCTAGCAATTATGGGGCACGTGCTCCTACTCTGACCACCTCACTGATGCACCTACAGGGTACTTCTTGTTCTTTAAAAGGGTTCTGAAGAACTTCTGTGTGATATCAAGGATCTTAATTTTCCAGTGATTCTAGTGAATGCATCCTTAGGTCTCATCATGACTCGTGCCCTCTACGGGCGAGTCCTTCACCCGTGATAATGTCACTTTTAATTTCAGTGAGCTGTGAAACACCAATGCTTGTTACATCACTCTACCTCTGTCCAGGCACGAAGTTATTAGTATTCGTTACCTCCCTTGAGCAGTTCATTCCACCATAGCCACCTCACTTGGCCAACAAGAATAAAAAGCGAAGTTGATAGTACAGGAATTAGTTTCTTCCTCTGAGATTGTGGATTACTCAACTTTCTGAGCCGAACTGAGCTTCTTTTCTTCTCCAACAAAATGCAGCTACTCCTTGCTCTCCTGTCACTCACAGCTCTCATCACCTCCAGCTGTAAGTATACACAATCCTCTTAATATCTACTCACGAAGGTAACAGGGCAAGGATTCCTCCTGATCGGTGCACCCTAGGCGTCATCTCGCTTGCGTCACCACCCTATGCTATTAAGTGTATAAAGGCGATTTTGTACAAGTGCCAGTAATTCAGCACATTGTTAAACACTGTTAATTTGGAACTTTTAATTTTAATTTTAATTTTAATTACTGTCACATACCACGTTAAATGCCACATCATCTACTGACACACAGGGCACTTCAAAGAGCGTACCAGTGACAGACGCAGTGCTACGTCAGCTAATATTGACGCTTCGTGCGCAACAGGCATTAATCGAATCTACAAAATAAAGGTGTTTTTTCCACTCAGCTGTTTATTTTATATTTAAAACCAAGATCAGGAATATGAATAATTGCCATTGGGAATTTAAAAAAAATATAAATGTGAATATGATTTGAAATGACGTCATTTTCCGGGGCTTCTGCAGTTCTGACAACTTTTCTAGGGGTTTACGAGACCATTTATTTTTATATTTGTTTGTAATTTAATCCGATGATAGCATGGTCAGTTACAACATTGCTCGCCATAATTGCCCTCTTCGTCTAGATTAGGTATGTAATATGTTTAGATTAGGTATGTAATATGTTTAGATAATTACATTTTAGAAAAATTAATTGCTTAGATCTATATACATCCATCAAATAATGACTTTAAAGGCAAGCTAATAATATTTATCAATGGTGAAGTCGAATTCAAGACTTCGTTAAAAATACAAAGGGGGGGGGGTATTTTATAACAAAAATTTAGTGACATACATTTATATCAGGATTTGATCACATATGAGCTTGTCGTTGGCTATTTAATACTTTCCCATGTACGTTATTCCACAAACTAGATGGGCAATATTCAACCAACCCCTGCCATTGCAACTATAATTTTGTCCGCTGCCCAGACTACGACAACTTATGCTTGGGTAAATCTCAATATAGATGCGTACCATTTTAAAGTGTACCAATCACCTTCAACAAAATAATTGTTGTTTAGCTATAGAATGTATAAACATCATTCTCAAAAGGTTTACCTTCCATTTTTACTGTTATAAGAGGTATGTAGAAAATAAAGGATAGCATTTAAACACCAAATGGAGGGCTCGTAAGGAACCGAAGTCGGAATTGGCACATGTAGATAATAAATGCAAGAACCACAAAGCCCCCTTTTACTAATGATGATGAAATACATTTTTCATCTGCGTTAAATATAATGTAAAGACAGTCCCGTGTTTCAATTTATTTTTGTTGTTTAATTCTTCTCACAACTTTATCTTGCCTGACGAAAATGTAACGTTAACTCCTTTCCCACGCTTTCAACAGCAGCCAAATCCTCGACATTTTAATCATTCTCAATATAACTCAACATTGAACAAAAATGTCGATGTCGGGTTGCGTTACGGAAAACATGTTAGAACATACCATGCAGTCGGGCCAACTATCGTGTTTAGGGGAGGTGTAACTAAATCACGAGAATTGATACAGTGAATGATTCGTGTCAAAAGAGAATGATAATACGACATGACAAGCAGATGACACCAGAGATACTAGGTCACATTTTACTGCATCGGAGGGTTTGGGATGTTCGGGCCGCCTCCCATCATTTTTGCCCTACTACGAGATGAGAAAGAAGTGTAAAAAATTATGATTACATACTAATATTTAGTGATGAAGCTATGTGAATGACGGTATCTCCAAAGTGCACATCAATACACACAGAGCATCGCTAAAACTTTTTAATGTGGAAAAAAGGATGAGGTGTTGTTTAATTGTCGTTTTTTTAAATAGTTTTAATCGAACTAAAAGCAATAATGAAAGTGAATAACCATTTTTTATCATGTTGTTTGTGTATTGAAAAATATATGAAGGTGTTTTTAACTAATGTAGCTCTAAAGTCAGATGAAGCTACACATTAAATCATCAAAGGCGTCGCTAAATATTCGGATTTTTTTTTTTCGGGGGGGGGGGGGCAGTTGTAAGGTCCAGCATGAAGACAAGTTCCAAAATTATTTTTTTTTTCAACAAAGAAAATGTTTTCAGATTTGTTTAATTTGCTGACAAAAGGGAAAGTGAGAGAAGTGACATTTTTCGAAAGGCCTTTAAAAAAGTCTGCAAATTATGCATTTTGACAACAAGAATCTAAAAAAAAGTTCACAAACTTTACAATCGTACCTGCCCTAATTTCGAGTGGAGATGTAATACACATCTTCTCGCCTTTGTAGACGCTTTGTAGGGAGACAAGAGCATCCCTTTATTGAATAAAAATATGGTCGAAATTATCACTCATTTTGTTCTCGGCATGGTAAAACGTGAATTCTTCCTAAATTATAGTGTTTAAATATTTTCCCCATAGCAATGTTTGTGTTTACTTTGAAGCTTTTCTAAAATGCTAAGTTAGAGATTCAGTTTCAAAGGTAGTGTTGATAGTTAACACTGATACAATTTGTAAGCCAAAAGGTTATATGAGCCGAATTTTAAATTGAATGTGAGGTCAAGACCCTAATTATATTTCGTATTATCAGTACATATTTAACACGAAATTGTGATATTGGACACTTTTATTTTGATGGAGAAATCTAAACCGTTCTCCATTTCGAACGAAAATATTTTCATGGAGATTGTGTGTGGCCTGCATAAAGCTAAAGATCAAACAATAACTTCTCAAATTCTGTTGAGGAAAATGGGTCATGCGTTATATTCTAAAAGAACCTCTTTCTTAAGAAAAGGAACGAATATAACGCCTTTGGGAATAAAAGTGTGGGAAAACGAAATATTTCGATGAAGGACGTTGGAGAGGATACTGTATAGACGACATCTCCCTGATGAGACATAACATGAAAACAAAGACATTTTGTGGTGAAGAAATGTTATGGTCATATAAATGCTGAATGGGAAATATATATGGCAATAAGCGAATGAAAAGGTTTGGACGAATAAAGAATTTTGTATAACTCTAGACAGGGAAAACTAAAGCGCAGTGAAAAAATGATAAAATATTTAAGACAAACTATCATTATATTAAACATAAGGAAATCGTGACGTTTAGCGCATAGCGCACGGTAAACAACCAGGAGGAAGAAGATGATTTAAAGAACGAAAATGTTTGGGAAAAGATCAGTTTTTTTCTTTTTCAATATGCTCTACAATACCGAGACAACAGCTGAAGATGTTGCTTCAAAATCGGGGCAGTGAATTTGTCCCGGCGAGAACGAAATTGCCGAGGAATCTCTCAAATCTGTCAAATCAAAAGCTTAACCTACTTATGTATCCAGGACTTTTACTCCACATTGTCACATAAAAACTACAATGGTGGAGCAATAATTGTAAGAGAGCGGCGGGGAGGGAATATGGTTCCCTATTATCCCTATTTATATAGAAATATGAGATTCAAAAAGGTGAAAACTGGTATAAGTGTTATTTGATAATTTCTTAGACTTAAATGTAAACCGAGTGTTGACATTACTTCGCAATGCTATTTAAAAACTGTTGCGTTATTTTAAGAGACAATAATGTACTCAAGAGGGTCGCTTCCCTGTTTCGTCGAAATGAAAATGCTCCATTTGTATTTACATTTAGAATCAGAATGTAAGAAGTCTCTGTAGAGTATAATTTGCAATTGGAGACTCTATATACCCAGCTGATGTGCGTCTACAGAGACTTTTTTCTTGTATAATAAAAACATTATTTATGCATGTATCTATTTTATGAGCACATTTACTACTTAAAGAGGAAAACTTTCAAAGTAAGTTACGACGACAAATGTCGGCCGAAGTTCACACACGTATCACCCAGTGACGTAGCTACGGGGACATGGGGTACGTGCCCCCTTGGAATGGCGAAATAAAAACACCAACAACAAATAGATAGAAAGGAGGCTAGAGAGAGGGAGGGACAGGACTCTTTATACCAGTACCCTACTCGACGATATTTTTAAATTTCGCTCTTTACGTTCCTAGTTAGATCGGCACCCCTCCTCCATGTCAGTGCCCCCATCAATGTCTGGATCCACACAAAACGCTGATACAAGCTTCATTTTATTGAGTCGTTGTGTAGCAACTCTAACAAAATCTGACCGGGAGATCTACAAAGTAGCAATCATTTGTTGACAATATATATTTATATTAAAAAAAAAAAAAAAAAAAAAAAAAAAATTGCTTGATATTTAATTATCATGCTGCAAGAAAACATTGTCATTTGAGAAGGAGTGAAGAGGAGTAAGTTAATATTTACAAATCTGTTTGGTTGGTAACCTCAGAACGCATGGATCTACTAAATAGACGGGTTTTCATGCCGTCATTCTAAAAGATACACTCTACTTTTTCAATTTCTATGGATAAATATGAAATCTACTTGACTTTTTATACGCCGAACCAAAACGTCGCACTGTTCTATGTGTTCGATATAGCAGCTTGAGACAGGTAATAGGCAAATACATTCACCAATGTTTTTTTCCTTCTTCATTTTTTTTTTCAGAGGAGGGACCGTGCGAACAAATTTTGTCATCATTACATTGAATATGTCATGATCAACCACTTACTGCATGTTACCTCAAAGGGTTCGGTAATTCTGAAATTACTTCTTCATATCGGGGTATCCACAAAATATGGATAGGCCTATAGTTCTTTTTTTTTGGTGGTTGATTAGTTCTTATTATTCGGTACCAGCATTGATCAAAAGGTATTCGACATCACCTGACATTAATTGTTTGTGTGGATTTGTTCCCAAGATTTTGAGTTGATAGAGATGGATGAAAATGTTTAACTACTTATGTTCGCTTTCCTATCATAATAATCTTCATGGATATTGAGAGATTGGATACGCTTATCCCAGACCCTACGTTCCTCGATCAAGCAAGTAGCACGCAATCGTTTATCTGAGCTTTCATCAACTACAATTTATTGTTAATAACCTAGATATAAGTATGAATCGGCTTTAGTTTGAAGTAGACAGTATAGATGTATGACAACAAATATGATAAAATTCATCATATCATATCATATAGTCGTCTCAGTCATCAGAAATCGAGCCGAGTCTTGATCTACAGATATATATAATTATGTTTGCTTAGCTTCGTACTACGAAATATCCATCGGTAGTTGGGGTTGATTCCTTCTAAAATTGGGTAATTTCTCTCTTGCCTATCAAAATGATGATTATTTTCCTAAAATGATGCAATACTGCAGACGCCTTACCGATATGTTTTTGCAGATGCGCGGCTTTTCAGAAGGCATCGGGTAGCCCTGACAGCGCTGTCATCTTATATTCATCTTGTGAGGACTGATTCCTTTCAAAAGTGGGTAAAAATGAGATTTATTCTGATATTAGGAATGAGAAGAAAACGATGGGGCAGATAGAGAGAGAGGAAGAGAGAGAGAGAGAGAGAGAGAGAGAGAGAGAGAGAGAGATAGAGAGAGAGAGAGAGAGAGAGATTTAGGGAGAGCATCAGACTGGGAGGGCTAGAGTCAAGATCAAAGATGCTGCGATTTACAGCGTTAAGTTTCTCTGGATTCAATAAAATGACGAGGAATTTGACACTCTTGGATCTCGGCATGGTTCTGGTTATCAGGGATAATCAACACCTTCGTCGCCATCTTGAAAGGGAGAAATAAGAAACACAACAAGTTTATAGCCCTCGGCAGCAAGTGTGGATTCCACTGCTAGATTTCCATGGAGATACTTGCCTGGTAAAACGTCAATTCTCTACCAAATTTGACCCCATTTCTTGTTGTTCGATAAAGGTTTTCTGAAGACTATGTCATTCTACATAATATTGTTATTGCTATGTAAAGTAAGATGGCATTTTAGCTTTGCATTATGATAATTCTTGACAAAGCTGTTTTTGGTCGGCTTTCCGCAAAAAGAGCGTCGTTACTGCCATTGGGCATTAGGGACTTTTAGATTCGCACGAAGACAAAGGGGATTGCTACGATCGACGTCCTTTTAATGCACTGCCTTGAATGGACGTCACACGTATCAGTCCACGCAAATCTAAAAGTCCCTAATGACGATAGTGTCTTATATGCATGGCCTTCAATGTTGCGGGTAGCCGACGATTAATGATATTCCAGTAGAGTTTTCGATAATGTTCAGTTACCGGGTCTTATTGAAGAAACATCAAGTCCAAAGCAAAGTACAGTCATGTTGAAGTCTTCAAAAGATCACAGATCCACTAGCAGGCCCAGGAGAGGGCTAATAGGATGCACATTGTATAGAGGATAAGCAGGCGAAACGACCCTTTAAATACGGCTTGAAATTGAGAGCAAAATGTCATGGCTACACGAACATGACTCCGTAGGTGACAGTGTATTTTCAATATATAACTGTTAAGATGTTTGTCACCTTTCATTAAAGGAATGCTTACGTGTATTACCTATCCCGGTTGGATTCCGTACATACGGTATCAGACGACTACCCCTAGACAATCTCGCTTTTCCCGTACAACTACCCCGGACCGATTCCGCTAGGACAATACACCCGTCTCCTATTGTTCCACATGTGGAAGAAGATTATACATGTTTGTGCCAAATATATTGCCATTTTTCGTCAACTATTTCTGATGAATATTCGTGGAAACATCAAAGTTAGGCTATTTCTCGATTCTGTTTACACCAAAACTCGTGGCACGGTAATTCTGTAGAGGGGAGGGGGGGGGGGGGGGGGGGACTTTTCATCATTATATGCATCTAACCATTTTATAGGTTTATTTTTGTGCAGCTGAGCGTAAGATTAGAATATTTGTGTAAATATAAATTGATACCATTAGCTCAAAGAGGTGGACGCTTTGACCGTGACTGATTTACCAACCACTTTCTACACAGTCCGACATGGGCTTAAAATAATGGTATATGAAATAAGAGGCAGCAACTGTCATCAAGGTCCTTTTCACATCATAAATGCGCAATAGAAAAGTGTTGACATAAATGAAACAATGCACATCACGATCGCAAAGACTTTCGAAACATAAACTTCGGGCAAGTTGAATAGCCCTGTCCATCACCTTTTACAGTCTGACATAATTATAACTCAAATAAGATTTATATCGGGAATATACATGTACAGCAGGGTAGAGTAAATGCCCATGATTTGATTGTTTCGAAAGCCTTTGCGATCGTGGTGCGCATTGTTACATTTATGTCGACAATTTTCCTAAAATTAATACTTTAAATTTATATGAAAAGAGAGAAAAAATCTAATCCTTATCATCGTATATCTGCATTTTTTCTTTTTTTGTGCTGCTTTTCTACCTTGAGGTTATTATCACAGTCAAGCTGTTGGACTACTCAGGTAGCTCACCATGACTGCGGGAGCCAAGGCCAAGGTATATCCGGTGACGGGGTGACCAGTGGCGTAGCGTTGGCTCAGCCACTGAAAGGGCACTCGGATTATTAGAGGGGCGGAGGGCACTGTTATGTTTGGCGAATGAAGTGGGATTCGGCCGCCGATTATACGAGGTTGCGAGAGGGGATCCTATCATTTTCTGTTTTCTTCCTTTCCTTCTCCCCCCTTCTCTCTCTCTCCCCCTCTCTCTTCTCTTTTTTCTTTTATTTTGCAATTTGATTGGAAGGGGCAGGTGCCCCCTGTTCTCCCCTCGTAGCTACGCCACTGCTGGTGACCATTATATCGTCTTTACTAACAAATACACAACGTGTTGGTTTACACTCCTTGATTGACAGGTATCTATCTACGTCTTTTTTGTCAAAAGGCCTCGAAAGTAAGGTTATTCCGTGAGATCGACATGGTTCACTAGATCGACAGCTCACGATACAGACAAAACAAAGAAATACTTAAGAAACATGAGAATGACGAATGTTATAAACCACGAGAGCATTTTCTTTCTGATTGTAAACTTGTTAAAGGGTTCATTATTATACTTGCGTTCCAACTCGTGAAATTCTCCTTCGTATAATTATTTTCCAGTTCAGAACATAGTAAGACCTAATTAGGAGGGCAGAATGGAGAGAGTGATAGGGATCTTCTCAACAAATTTGTGTAACAAAGTGAGAGAGAGGTTATACTCGCAAATTACCACATGTCAATAGGAATGTTTACTTTGTATCTATAGTACGACAGGCATAATGGGATAATTTGGGAATTTGCCAAATTAATCTACATACCACCAAAAGTTTATAATGTCACTAAACTTTTAAAAAATCTACCATTACGTGATATTAAAGCCTAGAATATCAAATATGATGAATTGAAGAAAGGTAACCTAGGCAGAAGAATAGAAGAACCATATTTGTTTGTAGAGAAAGTAACATCGGGCTTACAGGCGTAGAATTTAGATTTGCAATAATTTTCATTGCCAACATGTCCCTCAAGATGTTTTAAATGCCAATCAAAAATGTTCTCCCAGTTGTTGTCATGAACAGTCTCATCATAGAACATTTGTGAGAACTTTTCAAGACGACTCGGGGTTGAGACCTCTGTGGGAGACATACAACATGGTGTTCACGAGCTGAGATGGTCGCAAACCTTTATTGAATACCTTTAAAAATATTATATGTATGCGTTAAATTCATTCATTTTTCGTCACATTATATAAACAATTGAATAAGAAACTGTTACAATTAAGAGATGAAATTCATTCCCGCTATATATGTTTTATGTATTTCTCGCCATGACTCTCGACAATTTTGTTGCCGTCTGTACTGCAAGTTTGTGTTTTAGCTACGTCCGTCGGCAGGAATTCATCAGCCTTTTGTGTTTTCCTTCCTATGAGTCGTTTTTGTTTATATTCTGTTGAATGCTATTATCTTTGCACGAATCCTTTGACAAGGTTCTACATTGTTAAAACCTGCCAAATGAAAGGAATTATGAGTAATTATTGACCTTTGAAAGGTCACAAGTCTTAATTTCAACAACAAGCAACTCTGGGTAAAAAAAATCTATATTGGAATGAAGCGACTGACACATTAGTTTTCCAAATGTCTGGTGTTTGTGCCGCTATTCAGGAAAGCGGAAATAATTCATTTACAACAGTCGCTTCGTAAAATCAAAAAGTCCATTGTCATACAAACACATGTGACTCGTAGCCAGGTCCCCATAATTTAATGATATCATGTTGTTATACATGTTACAAACCTCTGTGATGATTTAGCAACTTCCGAAGTATTCGGTCTTTGTCACGAATCTGTCATTAATAATTAGATCAATTTATATAGCGCAGCTACATGTACTCTATAAAGATATTCTACTGCGCTGTGATGAAAACAAAACTCCTAATAGTGCCACTGTACAGACACACAATGTCATGAAAACAAAACTATTCAAAAGCTCCTGAAAAAAGTGCGTCCTCGAAAAACTTTGAAAACAGCAACATGAGGCTTTTCGTGTGTCTGGTGGTATAGGTTATTTCAAATTTTTGGAGCGGCGCAACTGAGAGCGCAATCTTTAAAATAATTCATAGCATTGTCATTATTTTGTAAACATCTCGACAATCATTGTATTAAACCACCTCTCCACCTCTCCTTCGTTCCTAATGATACTATCTTGGAACATATTTATATTAAAAGAAAAATACATGTAGTTTGCAATTGATTAGACATTGGTAACGGGAATGCCTTATTGAATCCCATTCTTCAAGTTTGAAACTTCAGTTGATTTTGAAGAATAAAATACAGGTGGGAAAAAAGCCTTGTAAAACTCTAGAGAATATTATTGTAGAGTAAAACTTGTCATTATTAAAACTCACTCTCAAGGCGGGTGACAATAAAAACGGCTTGTATGGGGACCCGTATACAAAAAGCTTAGCAATTTATATAATCTTTGTAAAAATTGATTTTTGTGATTGATTGCACTAGTAGGGCCTATTTAAGCGCAAAATATCGCAAAAATCAATCGTGCGATCAATAATAATTATTGCTTGGGTTTGTGTTGAGGGACCCTAATAGCTTTATGACAGATTTTAAGTAATAAACACAGGATACCAAAATGTGGTATTTTCTAGGCCGTTAGTTTTTCAAGACGTGTGGTCGATAAAGCAGGGACGTGGTGGGTTCGTGCTTTTTATTGTGAAATCCTTATCTTTGGGTAATTTATGTCATCCTTCCTTGCTATCTTTCATTAATATAATTAACGGTTTTTTAAACTGTTGGCGTCATGCTTAAGGTGTCTGGGCTAAGGCGCCAGTTAGTTCGGAACTTGTTATATAACTGCAGACGAGCAAAAATCAGTTGCTCGAATTCTTAAATTTGTGTAATCGAATCCCATCCGTCCCTACTTTCCTGGATATGGGGACTAATAGATATTTGTTTCTATCTTTGGTAATTATTACGATAAAGAATAATGAATTAATTTGTCTTCGATCAATGAGCTTACGCCTTACGCAGTTAGTAATCTTATAACTTTCAAGCAAGGTTCTTCTATGTGTTGATATACAGGCCTACAACTCATCCTTATTTCATTTAAAGAAATTTCAAGATGTAACATAAAAATACCCATGTTCTCTGCTAGAAGAATGTTTCCCACCCCATTTAGAATCAATCAAAGTCCCAATCAATCTGAATGCAAAGAAACAGTACTGGTAATTAAGACGGGAATACAGGTCCACTTTTGCGATAGAGTGTTGTTGTGTCTCTGAAATCAACCAATCTCCATCATAAAAGAAGGTGCTCTCTTTTCTTACCATCTTAACGTGTACGGACTGTTCACCCTAAAGAGTTCACACGCATATTAAAGTATGCGTATCCTGGCTGGTTTATTTTGGAAAAGTTTTGTAATTTTATGTATTACACAGATTGCGTTCGAATCCCCCTCTTTGCCACCCTTCGTCACCTTCAACACGAGATCGACAACCTTAAGGCGGAGGTGGTCGTCCTACGACAGACACAGGATCAATGTCACCCTACAGACGCTCCTTCTACAGATGTTGGAAAGAATAAAGACGGTAGGCCTTATGTTGAATGTGCATGCACCGAACTCTTGAGATCAGCATGGAATGTGTTTGCAAACGAAGAATCAAGAACCAAAGCACCCTCCTTCTCGCCTGTTATCTGTCGTACGTTCTTCTTCTTCTAAAGCTCGCTCGTTGTGACCATGCTAGCTGTGATGTGGCTATTCCTAACCTGTGTGATCCCGAAAATGCTCCTGCAACATTGTGTGAAATGAAGCTTTAACTTGCTAGAAAGCTGAATAGATGTTCATTTGCACCGAAGTCACCAAACCATAGTCAGTTCAAGTTCGTGGCACTGCTTGTAATGCCCTTCCAACACCTGCACATGCATCCCGTCATACAACTGCATCTGTCATTGTTGATCTCGGTTGCATTTTGTCTTATTTTCTTGTAATGATTGAATATGTCACGGCGTAATAAACATGAATATCTGATGACTGATGACTTTAACTTGTGGCATCTATTATCATGGACCTCGTAGTAGATCCATGCTATTATTATCCTGCTCTTTTCTGCTTCTTTTTGACACATCCTTGTCAGATCAGGATTGTTTGACATCCTTTTGCTCCAAAGGTTCGTTATTCTAAAGGCTCTTTGATCGGAAGGACCGTTGTTTTGAACATTCTTTATTCAGTAGGTTTGTTCTCCCAAAGGCTGGTTATTCCGGAAGTTCATTTTGCCAAAGATTCGTTTTCCGATGGTTTGTTATTCCAAACGTACGGAAGGCTCGTTGTTCCGAAGAATCCTTATGAAGGATGGTTCTTCCGAAGGTTATTCTAAAAGTTTGTTTTATTGCCGTCATTCTTAAGGTTATTCCTTAACCCTAAAAAAAATTGAAATTACCATAGTATTCTATAAAATTCACTTGACATGTATGCAAATTTTCGCGGCGATCGGCCGAGATAATAGGGGGGGGGGGGGCTTAGAAGTCCCCCCCTCCCCCCGGGCTATGCAGTTTCAAAATAGCCCGGGCTAAATAGGGTTAAAGGTAATACGAAGTTTACGGTAATATTTCAATATGATTGGATTATGAAATTTAAAATGTGCATTACTATTGTGAAACCTAGTGTTAGAATAAGCAACTTTGTTAAAATTGGGCTCTAAAACGCACAGGATTTCGAGAAATTAAAATATCAACATAAAGAGTTTATTATTCACAATTTCATCACTTTTGACTCGATTTCATCCGCGACAACGATCATTGAATATTGTAGGATCGCATATGCTTCCAATGTTCATTTTAACCAAATTCATTACCCCATACCAAAACCTTTAATCTGCAAGTTCATTGAATCTAAACACAATCACAACATCTTCCACATGTTATCAATCGAAAAAGTAATAAGGGTAATTTTGTCTCAATAATTCAAATTATATCTTCTAAATCTTAGAAAAACAACATTTATAGTAACTCTCCGGATCACGAACGTTTTAAGTAACTCATCCATTAAAAATGTCGGTACATGTAAAATGTTGTCGCTTTTTATATATTCGTAAAAATTGCCCACATTTATATGTTTAAATGAAATAGAATTTTCGCCAGACTCGTAAATTGACATGAGATGCTTGCAGACTTGTACTACGACAAGGCCTACTAGACACGGGCCCTTCAAGACTACTTTTGGTCGAGTTTTCGTTCGAAATAATGAAACATGCGTTTCATTATACGCCGTGCCAACTACACAAAAGGGTAATATCTTATATACCGTAAATTCCGGTACTCTGAACGCGAAAGGACAACGCTCCTTATATCTATCGTTAGATGGTATCCGCTTTGAGCTTTACCTACCTTTGCCTACCTGATATGGACACAAATAAATTAAATGCAAGAAGTCTTGCATTTAATTGGTTTGTGTACATTTTACTGCATCAACACTTCTCTTTATTTCCACACCATTTCCAAAAAGACACACACCCAATTAACCCGCTTCCAAGATCTCGACATACGCACCTTGATTGTAACCATGGCAACAATGCAATGCCCATACACTTGACAGTCTCTTTGAAGAAAGGCTGTGGACAACTACTTGTACTTCTAATATTCCAAGCCACTCCCAAAGAATGATCAATCATTATTTTCATGCCTCTTCCTGTATGTGAAAAGGTATATTATTTGAGCACATATTTGAATGAACTTTGAACATTTAAATTCCTCCTTCAGTTTCACTAAGGTGTGAAGTGGCTTTACACTTGATTTATGTGCTCTACAAAACAAAACAAATATGATATTTGATTACCATGTCATATACCAGAGCAAGTTTAGTGTATACGAATTTTGCTTATAATGTAGTATGTACTGGTTTTCGAGAAATGGAGTAATTTCCTAATTAGAATTCTAAATTGCAACCTTGTGATCACTTGTAATGCAATTATTGTTAATTAAATCGGAAAATCTCTCGACCGCAAATAACAAGGTCTTGAATCACCGAAAGGATTTATTTAAGTCGGATGATCACGCATGATTAACATATATATCTGACAAATAAATATATGTAAAAGTGCTGCACCTGGTGCTCCATCTAGTGTGCGATTGCTGTTCGTTCAACTTTCGTTCACTTTATGTATAAAAGCTTGGTGGCGTTGAAGCAATACCTGAACACGCCTAAACAGGGCAAATTATATTTTTATTGAATAAAATCACGAACAAATGAACAACAATACAATTGATATATTAAAGATATATGTTATCATCAAATAAAATGTTAGATATGTATTAAATTAGGTTATCACTAAGTAATGGCATAATTTGGCACATATGTTAAAATACAATATTATGATCTCAAACTTCAAACCCCACAATCAATCGACACTTTAAAAATAAATCGACACATTAAAAATAAATCCCGATGATCGATGGCTTGGTCTTCCAAAGAAAATTAACTTAGAAAATGATACACTCAATTTTAAGAAGGTTTAATGTCACCTGTAAATTGTGAAAACTTTTTTCCTTTGATAGTTTTCAATTTCTTAAGTTTTAAATTGTAATTACAGTGAAACTCGTTTAATGACCACTTGCTTGTTAAGACGGGAATTTTTTGTTTCAATTGAACAGTGTTTCTACTATACTTGTATAAACTTTACACAAAGATTACATATTCGTACAGGAGCAAATCCAGGATTGTGTACAAATGCAAAAGGAGGAGCACGATTCTGAAATCTGAATAAAACCCCCACCTCAATTAAGCGGGCAATCTTTTTGATGTAAAGTATACCCATGGGGCTTCAGGGGGACCCAGGCCGGTTATGTCTTTCCTATACATTGCGTGTACCTTGAATGGTCTAAATTTACAGCTTTCATAGTATTAATATTCATATTTTTATTTCCCCTCTTTTTGCACCTTCCCTCCCTGCTCCTCTAACAGCGGCTGTTACGGTAAACTTCGCCTCATGTCGGCTGACAAAGAGCGAGAACGGAGAGGTTGTAGGCAGAGTCGATCTTCGAGAACAGGTGCGTATACTAACCACCAGCAAAATTGAATCGTAACTTTTTGCTCTGACACTAAACAGGTGAGCGTGAATGCACTGTAAACACAATGATTATGTTGGGGACTGTGATTTCCACTAACATTATTTGTGGCATTGCTAGCTTCCAATGATTCCTACTTCTTTTTAACGGCATTGTAAATCAAGGATTTCCAACCCTAATTGGAAATTTTGCTGAGAAGTCGATGTTTGGAAGAAAAATAACTTTTTGACTTTTCCCTGTGATTCGATCCTTCTAGTCCTCAGAAAAAATGACTTAAATTTCTCTGGTATGACAAACTTTTGGAATAAGTCAATGACTTTTGGTTTGTTCTCTGAAGAAACATGGTATGTGTTTTAGAGCTCACACACAATTAGAAAATACGAGTGACGACTTACATGACTTAGTTCTGACTAATCTCCAGCATATAATAGCGTGATACATTTTAGCATCAATTCATTTCTTTTTAAAATAATTTGTAATGTTTTGTATTAAGGGAAAATAAAAGAAAGACAAGATCACGTAAATCCATAACCGAATGAAATTATATTTGAAAATATGAAATCTGAAATAATCCTTATAACATAGTCTCTATGCTGGATAAGAAAATCAAAGGGTAAAGTGGACGAAACCATGCGTCTAGATGATTTCGAAACGGGGTCATTTTTTGAAAGAAAAAACAAAAACATTGTTTTTATTCTTACATGCACCTCATCATCTCCATTCTGTCTGTTTCAGAGTGATACGAACGTACTTCAGCTCCGTCTGCAGGTTGATGGTGCGAAGCTCACTTTGGCGGCAAACAGCAAACATGGATTTCACGTGCACACCTATGGCAACATCAGCGGTTCATGCTCAACAACCGGAGGACATTACAACCCTGATGGCGTAAATCACGCCAGCCCAACTTCAGAACATAGGTAATCAAATCAACGATTTTCTCATTTCCAGTTAAAAAGATGTTTCGTTGTAAGGGTAGGCTGCATCACTGAAGCTTAAGGCCATTAACAAAAATATACATGTTTAGCGTCCCCGCTCGCTTCCTTTTTGGGGGCCGCCTCCTATTTTATTTTTTGAATTTTTTTTTTGAAAGAAAAAAAACATGAAAAACACTGCTAAAATGGCCCTATTTCTGATTTAAAAAAAAAAAATTGTCGGCGGCCATCTTGAAAAAAAAATAGCCCCGACTGTCAGGGAAAATGTACCGAGCGGCCATTTTGAGCGGCCATTTTGAAATAAAAAATAAAAAATAAAAGGGCCTCCTCCTTCCTATTTTTCGAAAAAACAGGACGCTAAACATGTTTTTTTTTTAATTTGGCCTAAGTTAAGACTTGAGATTTACCTAAATGTTCGTGCATAGCGTATACAGAAGTTTTGTTTAAAGAGAGGGCATATTATTCATAAACTCCGTAAACACTCCCACCCCCCACCCCCCCCCCCCAAAAAAAAAAAAAAAAAAAATGAAGAAAAAAAAATGAAAAAATGAAAAAATGAAAGAAAAATTAAGGTCATAAGAATTTTTCGGAGCCTACTTACTCCAAAATTCTCTGAAAAACAGAACAAAATTAAATTAAATAAAAATAGAGGTCATCATTTTAAGGAAGGGGCAACAATGCTCAACAATTTTCTCGAACAGGTCCGCAGACTTGGGCGTGGCTCTTCAATAGTGGGCGTGGTATCTTCGATTCAATTTGACCGTTTGTGGTTGAGGATAAACGATGAGTGTTCTGTATCTTGTTGGCGACTTTGGTTTTCTTTTACAAAGAAGATCTTCCTTGAAGCGCGGGGGCGGGGGAATTATATCCTTGCCTAACTTCTTTCCTAGGAGGCTAGGACCATCAATGGTCAGGAGATAAAGAGACGGAGAAAGAGGAGGGGGGTAGACAAAAAGTGAGGGGGGAGGGGGTAGACAGACAGAGGCAGGTACAAAGGGGGACGGGAAAGATATGGACTAATGAGAGAGATAGAAGAAGACGATCATGTTCTGGGAAACCAGAGATTATTCAGTCCAAGAATCTTCATAAAAAAAGAGACTGAATATAAAAACAATATTATTGTTTTTTTTTCCTTCTTCCTTGTATCTATTTGGGGGTATTTTTTTCATACAGGCATGTTGGCGACCTAGGTAATGTTCAAGCAGACGCCTCAGGGAATATCGATGTGAGTTTCAACGATACTTATGCATCGCTGACAGGAGCAAATGCTATCATGGGACGAGCATTCGTGGTAAGGTGTTGTGTTCTTTTAATATGAATACGAACGACAGAGAAAACAAAGACGATGTAGAAAGAGAGAGAGAGTGAGGGAGGGAGGGAGAGAGAGAGATAGAGAGAGAGAGAGACACACATAGAGAGAGAGAGAGTTCGAGCGAGAAAGGGGGTAAAGTAGAAGATGTGGGATGCTGAACTGACAGATGGAGGGGGAATGGGTTGTCAGTAAATATAAGTTGGGGGAGGGGGAGGGGGTCGAGCCAAATAGTCTCACCCTATCAAGAAAGCTGAAATTTGGTCAAGTTAAATGGCTGAACGATGTGATAAAGGGACACGGCCATACACCCCGGCCCAAAACCCTGTGCTTTGACTTCCCTATGTTCCTCCACATCCGGGTTGAAATCGAATGTCCCTACGCCTATGCTAAGAAAAGATTTTGACATAATGCCTGTGAAATATTTTAGTTATCAGATACTTTGTCACATACCTTTGCCCACGACTCCCCCCCCCCCCCCCCCCAAAAAAAAAGTCCCGAATCCGCTGCTGGACATGACTTGTAGGAGCCAATTCTCGGTGTTGATAATACACCTTTTATTTTATTTTATTTTAGCATTCTTAATTTTTAGTGCACTGCAGAGCTATATCAAATCGTATTTTGAAATAATTCTTTCTCGCTCTTTTCGTCAGCTTCATGGAGGAGAAGACGATCTTGGCCAGGGAGGTAACGCTGGCAGTCTGGCGAGCGGTAACGCCGGACCTCGATTGGCTTGCTGCGTCATCGGCTGGGCTACTGGCACAGATTGGGTTTAATAAGTAATTATTGTTCTTTAATTACAAAGATATCTCTAAAATTCACCAATGCGTACATTTGTATTACTCTTTTGCACATTTTCTACAATTTTTTGATATCGACACATTATTATGATTTGGTCTCAGATGGATGGAACAACTGAGTACCAATCCTGTGACAGAATGTTACGATTTTTTTGGTCGAATATGGAACATGCTTGTCAAGTGTTGTAATGTACTCAGGGGCGGACTGGGACTACAATTCGGTTCGGGGAATTTCGAAGCAAACGGCCCACTCAACATATCAGCCGGCCCTCAGACCACAAATCGACCTACCCTCAAGCCAAAATATCGAGTGGGCCCGTGGGGAAGACTCCTCCAACTCCCAATGGCCAGTCCGTCCCTGTGTTATAATCAGAGAGAAAAAAATATGGTGGTCTGCATGGGGTCTTTTGAATTTTACCTTTAAAACGCAAGTTATCTCTCGGTCAAAATTAACGAAATTAAAGTTATTAAAGAACAGGTTAATAAAAACAAATAAAATACAAAGATATGTGAGGTTGATTTTGCCATCGCCTGGATGGTTTTTCATCATCATGTCCGTCGGACCAATATGATTAAAAGAATTCCAATTACATTTCACTTCTAATTGTACATAGTGTCTTAATATTCTGTTAAAAAACTGTATTAAATGTGTTTAATTTACTATGTTATTTATAATATATCATGTATAAGTATATTTCATTCTATAAAAAAGCAGGACCTATATATTGCTGTTATTTCCATGCAACTGTCGAATCATTAATGTAGTATGCTGTATGCTATGTTTCATGTCTCATCAATGATATAAGTCGAAATTTCTGTTATGAATAGTCATCATTCTAAGCCTTTAATTTTAAGCATAATATAACAATTTCTTATGTGAAAAATAAAAACTTGAAAAAATAAAAATTAGATTGGTACAACAAGTGCTTAAACAATATTGGCAAGAAACCACTCAAAAAACAACAATACGAAAATAGATAACCTGTCAGTAAAAATTGAATTCAATTGACCTGAGAGGTTTGTTGTACCAAAAGAGAGAAATACAATGCAGTTAAAAACTGATCCTATTTCTCAAAGATTGAACAAAATTAATCACATCATATTAATCAAATTTATCTAGATAAAAATGAAACAAAATATTGTAAGGACGGCCCATTTGCGAATTGAATTGAATAAAAAAGAGAAACATTTTGCAAAAAACAAAGTGAGTGTTTCATCAAAATCGGACGGAAGCGGGAAAGTTATGGAACTATAAAGTTTTGCATAATATCATGAAACAGTGAAATATATCACATTAGCGAGATGATGGTGTCATCCCCTCACTTTTCTCTATCTGTTTTGTAGACAAATGCAGCAAAAATATTTTTCTGCTCTGCGAATTTAAGTCATGGGTTGAATCATCATGGAATATGTGCAAAAGTACCATTACCGTATAAAAAAAAATATAGAAGTGTGTCCCCTAAAAAGTTGAAATTTCATAAGCAAGACATATTGTTTGAAAGCTGACTGTAATCATTTGGAAACAAAACAGTGAAGCCAAAATAGAAGACTATGAATAATTTCTGATGATTTCCGCCGCAGATGTGATAAGTTATGACGAATACATGTGCATAGTATTACAAGTCAAATTGTATTAGTCATTTTTTTAAGAACAATGTCTTATAAACAGGAAACAATCTTCATCTAAACCTAGTCAGTGTTTTATCAATAACAAAATTACCGAGTTCAACAAATTAAAGGACCGATTTTTGTCAAGTTATTTCCAAATGATGACGATCTGCCATTCAAAATATATTAAGTAATTTTATTTAGAAACTAAGAGTTTATGAGTAATGGATATTATCGTGAGCAAGGTAGATGCATTGGCGTATAGCCAGGGGTCCTAGGACACCTACCCCCTGGACAACCATCCCCGGATAACCACCCCTAGGGTAACCATCCTCTCTAGGACGACTACCTCCTACGATAACTAACCCCAGACAACTACCCCCTAGGACAACCACCCTCTAAGACAACTAACCCCCGGACAACCACCACCCTCTATGACGACTACCCCCGTACAACTATCCTAGGGGCTAGTTGTCTGGGGGGTGGTTGTCCTAGTGGGTAGTTGTCCTGGAGGGTGGTTTTCCTAGGGGGTAGTTGTCCGATGGTATTTATCCTAGGGGGTAGTCGTCATAGATGGTGGTTGCCCTAGGGGGTATGTCGTAGAAGGTGGTTATCCGGGGTGTGGTTGTCCAGGGGGTAGGTGTCCGGATACGGTAGCCAGGGTACACCTTTACCCCTACTCCCTCAAGGCATTTTGAGGTTATTTTGTGTATACTTTACCCCTCCCCTAAGTCCCTCACTGTTCAATAATTTTGGCTATGCTGGTGGGTAAATGTAAGTTAACATTATTATTGCACTAATGGGTCATCTGCTGTTCTCTGTGATTTTTTGTTTTGTTGTAATTATCCACTATCCCCATTCTCGGAACTAATGTTGTCAACATAATATTAAATGCATTAAGTACATGTTTATATAGTAGCTGCGCTATATATAGGCCTACAAAATTATTATTATCATAAACTGTGTAAGGTAGTACGTAGGCCTATATACCGGCACAATGTTACTGATATATCGTAATTGAAACATCTTCTTTCAAATAATCGGATAGTATTAATATGTAGAACCTCTGAGAAATAACACCCATAACCCATTCCAAATATAGGCCTACTTCCCGTGCTATTTAGTAAAATATTGGATTGTATCAGGTTTTAGTCTGTTGACATAGGTTTGCTATTTTCAGCTTCAAAATAGATCTGTATATTATGTATTCCGCACCATATGGTACCGGTTAAGTTTTGGGGGATGAACGTTGTTTATTATGTCATAATACTGCACAGGAAATAAATTCATATATAACACATACAAGTATAGATATCAACGTTTATTGATTATTGACGAGTCAAAAGCATGTCGGTGTCCTGAGTTGTAACACTTGGAGATCATAGTTTTAATGAGAGAAAACAGGTGTGAGGTAATATTGATGTATGACTGTTTGGAGCCAGAAGGTCACTTTAACACAGAATTAACACCTTTTCAGACTCCAAACACCTTTTCCTTTTTAAATGATAATATCATGCTTTTAACGCTTTTAACGTCAGTTTGCAGGAAGGCAGAAAACAGTTGAATTTCGTTTCGTGTAATGTCTGGTTTTCATACTATTATTGTGCCATATCACAAACACGTTTATTTCCATTTAATATCAGTAGGCCTAAATAGATACAATATCGTTGGTGCATCTTTTACAGTTTATTCACAAAAAGTAATCAAATATAATTGTTACTTTGTAAAGGAAGTGGTACTTGAGTAGAAAAAAAAATAAATCACCTGTCACATTTCCGTGTTTTATATGGTTGATTCTATTCATATCAAATGTGAGGTAAAAAAAAAAGGAGGTCAATACTGATTGTGAAAGATAGTACACTGTATAAACTATGATAATTGTTTAGTTAGGTATTATACTTACACCGTTAGGCCTTCAATGCGGCGAGTGGGGAAGGACTGCGTTTGCTCGCAAAATGTGATCATGTTGATACAAGAAATGTTAGCCGACCCCGGCGGCGACTTTGCGTTTTACACCCTGGCCTGGACCTTTTCCCAATAAATTTCAAGGAACCGACTGGGAAAAGTCTATCCATGACAAGATATTGCGCGCGCACGTAGCTCTTCTGCAATGCTCAACGTACGTCCTATATGTCCAGTGTCGCGGTACGCGGTACATGTACTTTTGTATCGAGACGTACGAGTGAGAGAAAAACAACGAATAACAACAGAAGGAAATAGAGAAAAACAATAAATAATTAAAGAACAGAGAGGAAACAAAGAATGTCATAAGCAGAGAGAGAAAACAAAAACTAACTTGAAAGAAAGAGAGAAATTAGAGAAGGAATTAATCAAAGTAAGGAAAGAGAGAAACCAAATAATATTATGGTTTTTGTGGTTTAATTCCGCCTTCTTCAGGGTTTCAATTTTTGACGTGTAGCCTACTTTCAAACCATTTGCTGATTCGGACCCCCCCCCCCTAACACACGTGTACACATATCGACACATACACAGACTACACTCGACATAATATGTGTAATGGTAATGTAATACATAAACTGTGATTTAAATATTGCACTCGTACCATTTTCTATTATTGTGGGATCACGTCTTTCATTTTTTAAATTCATGTCATTTGTTTCTAAGACCTAATTTCTCTAATTATCTTGACCCCTCTCCCTTCATATTTGTTTTCTAAGACCTCCCCCCCCCCTCATCTCTCTTCATATTTGTTTTCTAAGACCCATTTCTCCCCCGCCCCCCCCCCCCATCTCTATTCATATTTGTTTTCTAAGACCTCTCTCTCTCGACCCACTCTCTCTCTCGTATGTATTTCTCAGACCCCTCTTTCTTTCTCTCTCATTAACCCCCTCTTCATATTTGTTTCTAAGGCCTCTCTCTCTCTCTTCATATTTGTTTCTAAGACCCCCCCCCCTCTCTTTCTCATTTCTTGATATTTGTTTCTAAGACCTCTCTCTCTCTAGCTCTCAATTCATGATATTTGTTTCTAAGACCCCCTCTCTTTCTCACTTCTTGAATTCATATTTGTTTCTAAGACCTCTGTCTCTCTCTCCCTTTCTCTCTTTCTCATTTTAAATTCATGATATTTGTTTATAAGACCTCTCTTTCTCTCTTTTTCCATTCATCACTTTGTCTAGTGTAATGTACAGACACATAACATATAAAGGAAATTATACACCAGTTTTACATGAATTCATTTGCACTTTATTTACTGCTTTACATTCATATACTTTTTTTTTTCGTGAAGGTAATCTAATCCTTCAATGTCAGAGAAGTAATACAAAAGATACAGGAGTATGTGTATGCATAAATAGTTATATAAAGAAGAAATATGTAGTAAAAGTGAAAGCAAACAATAGTAGAAATTTGAACAGATAATTTGACAGTGTGTTAAGATTTAGATGCAAGAAATGACTATAAGAAATTTTTATTTGAAAATACATGCACATGTAGATAAAAAGAGATCTGAACATAGGCGGATTCATGGGCGCAGAGGCGTGCACCGCACTTTACTTTGGAGATAACGAACTGAATACACATAATAATGGATGATACGTGAAAATATTTTTCTTCAGCGAGTAACAATATTTCACGTATTTCGCGAAAATTGATCATCCAATATTATAATTATTATTTAGATACTCCACAGAGATATTGTGATTTATTCACCATTTTTTATAATATACTAGTACATGTACTTGTAAACTGCATCTTGGCAATTGAAGCTTGAAACGAGTGCAAATATGAAATTTCCCAAGCATTTATGTGGTGCTGGTGCACAACTAACATGAAAAGTTAAAAATGTTTGAATTTCAAGAAAACAGTAGGCCTACCGTAACACTAATATAATCATTTACCTGTACAAAGTCGAACATCTAGAATTTACATATCCCAATCCAAGTTGTTACTTGAAGTTATTGTGACGTTACAATTATTGAAAACGAAGTAGTTACTTGGATGGTGCAATTTCATATGGTGACGTCACGTTTAATAGCTGCATGCGCACAATCACTAATAATGGCGTGGCTTAAGAGGAAAAATAAAAAAGAGCAACATAGGTTTTATTGTTACTTCACGTTAGCTGAATGCACACAATCATGTATTGACCAATCATAATCTTGTGGGCGTGGCAGAATGTTCATTGCGTCCAATATTTTATGTTATTATGTATTCTCCATAGGCTTAGACGTTAAGAAATGAGATTTAATATTTTAGCTCTCTGAGACGACCGTGACGGACCTACAAAAATATCGTTGCCTCTAAAACCCTAAATCTAAATAATAGACCTAATATATATAACAACATAACATATAATAATATTTCCTTTGTTACATTGTTACTTATGCTTAGCTAGTCCAATTGACATTGCTGTTGTTAATGTTGACTGACAGACAGTACTGACAGCCCGGCCCCCCCACTTAGTGTTATTTAGGGTACGCGTATGCTTGTACCCTCTTTTTGAAAAGACCCCCTATCTGAGTACTGCCAACATTTCTGAACCCCCCTTTCGCGGGCTTTTCACGGGCTTTTCCTGCCTTGGAGACCCCCCTAAATCCGGAACACTGCTCAATGTACCCCCTTAATCCGGAACACTGCTCAATGTACCCCCCTATCTCAGGACATGCAGACACCCCCCCCCCCCCCTCCCCTTCTCATCTCAGATAAAGTTGTCATTACTGGTTGGCACTTCTTCAAGTTCTTCTTCTTGATCATTTTGAAGCACAATTCTTTTTAGGGCTTCAATATTACACCATATCACAGACACTGATAACATGTAGGGCCTTGCATCTCAGATTTAACATTGTTAAACGATCCCTTTAATACACAGCCAGGATAGTAGTAACGCAGCTGTGTGTGAATTAGGGTAGCCTACACTTCAGTACAAAACTAAATAGGTCTAGGTCTAGATCCAAGTCCCACATATTCATTTTCATGGGTGTTGGAAAATGAGTTTGAAAGTGTTACTATTGCGATCAAACTATAGGGCAAACTACTCACCTGAACGTGCCACCCTGTGAGCCACAGGTAGACAGCCACAATATCCACAACGAGGAGACTGTGGGTCCTGCTCAAAGACGTCGCAATCATGACAATTTTGGCAGGGCCCACGCCTCATAACATACCCCATCTTCATGCCCCGGCTTGATGCCGAGCCTAGCCCGATATGCATGCTGCAGGTGCAGCTAGCGGATGCACCGTACAGACTGTTATCTCTCTCTCTCTCTCTCTCTCTCTCTTTCTCACACAGATTTTTAGAAGTCCGTATGCCGCCGTACTGGGACGGGAGTGCATGGGACTCAATGTTTTTACTCATGAAATAATCCTAAATGAGCTTTCAAAACTAGCAGGAATTTCTGAAATCTGATCGCGGGGTTTCATCAATTTTTCTATGTTCAACTTCAAGATATTTTATAACCCCCTTTTTTTAATTACAAAGAGATGAGAGAAAAACACCCCCTTTTTAAAGAAATCTCCGGGTGAAAGTCAAATACACCCCCTTTTTTTACATTTCTCGGGCCGGACTTTGTTGCACGAAAAGTACCCCTTTACCGGACATTTTGGCAACACGCATGCGGTCATTTTGAAACCTGAGTGGGGGGGCCGGGACTGACAGTGACAGTGACAATGTGACACTGTGCAGCGACTCACTTAGTCTTACTCTTAGTTTTGCTAACTATGGATGCCTAACAGTTACAGTTAATCGTACTCATATAACTACAATTCAAAACTGGATTTACAGTATTCATACCCGCAAAGGCGTCTGCATTGCCACTCCGTCATCATCCTCGATGAATTCCATCGTGCAGCAAGCTTCTTAACTTGTTGTTCTGAACTTGAAATCCTATATCTTCTCCCTTAATCTTCAGTAGGGCGCTTTAGTAACGAGACGGTACGCACAGGAGACGGAGTGTTTAACCAACTGTGACGGGTCTCGCACTCTTGTTACCGTCGTGATATTTAAGCACTTTCGCTGTCTGTTAAAGGCGACGGGGACGCAAAGCCGCGCTGAACTGCGCACACCTGCTGCCTTTTGGTGCTAGTGCTCTTGGGCCTCGAGGGCTTGGCCGGAGCGCCGGGGCAATAGACCCGGCGGTGGACTGTAGTGCACAGCGTGCAGGCACGTCATGCATAACGATGAAAAAGGGCCCCCAAAGTAGGCCTAAACGGCCAAACCATCAATTTATTGTAGATAGAGGTATAGATACCGAACAGACATTGGAAACCCTAGTAGATTCCCTGTTTTTATCTTCAGTAGGGCCCTGCATTGTTAGATCTAGATACAAATTATTTGTCAGCTCTCTCTCTTACGTCGTGTTTAGGGAACGAACGCTATGTTGGCCGAGTACCGTTCCGAAAATCGACGGGACGGAGAGAATTCAGAATCGCGCATGCGCAGTTTGTTTTTTTCGCTCGCGTTACCGTCTCCTGTGCGTACCGTCTCGTTACTAAAGCGCCCTAGTATTGCAGCTGCGTACGGTGTGTATAAATGCTGCATCGACGTACGTCTGTGCATGTACGATTCGATTTGGAACTGGCGCGCCCGATCGAGGAGCGTAGACTAGACTCATTCAAGCAGTTTCATTGCTATTTACCGGGAAAATGTCCAGGCCAGGGTGTAAAACGCAAAGTCGCACCCCGGCGAAATGCCCGCATGCCTATATGACCTACCATTTATCACCATACGTTTTCTGCATCCGTGTACATTCTTATACGGATGCAGAAAACGTAAATATTGGTGATAAATGGTTTAACTTCTATAGGACACGTATACAACCACCCCCGGGTAACCACCGTCTAGGACAACTACCCCCTAGGACAACTACCCTCTAGGGCAATCACCCTCCAGGACAACTACCCCCGGACAACTAACCACAGAAAACTAGGACAACTACCCCCGGACAGTTGTCTGGGGGTAGTCGTCCGGCGGTAGTTATCATAGGGGGTAGTCGTCCTAGTGGAAGGTTGCCCTAGAGGTTATTTGTCCTAGAGGGTATTGTCCTATAGGGTGGTTATCCGGGGGTGGTTGTCCAGCGGGGTATAGTGTCCGGATACGGTGATAAGTAGATCATTGAGATGAATTATGAAAAAAGGAGAAAAGAAGGAGACTGAGAGGAAGAGGAGAAGGAAGAGAAAAGAAGTGATAAGAGAGATAGAGAGAAACGACTGCAGCGTGATTGGTTAAAACACGCGCACATCTAATAATCAAGACAGTGATCGAAAAACTTATGAATAAACATCATTTTAGTTAAGTTTGAACCCAAAATCTTTTAAATCCCTACAACTTCTAAGGCATCCATTTTGGATTAAAACACACAATATATATATTATACCAGAGAATTATAATTAAATGTACTGTAACATCAGTCGCTACACCCTCAACTTTTTTCAAAGTTCTAGAAAAAAGAACCCCTTTCCTAAAGTAAATCCCCTCCCACGCGAGAATAGTGTTCCTTGCTTGACGTAAGACCCTTTCTTCATTTTAATGAATCATTATTGCAAAAGTGATACTGGCGATTCCAGGTTTTTGTCGCTCCCATGCACTTAAAAAAAAGGTGCCCTTTTCGCCGATAACACTATCCTTCTCTTTGATAAAATGTCCGCTCTCCTGCGTATGGAGAGAGATAAGAAGAAAAAAAAGAGAGGGAGATAGAGAGAGAATGAAAGAAAGAAAGGAAGAAAGGGGCCGGGGTGCATCCCTTTCCTCAGTTTAAATATATGTATGTTGCATGTTGTCCGCCTCTCTTTTCAACGATTCGTTTTTGGGATATATCATATACATGCATTTTATTTTATTCACGAGACAAGTGGAAATATATGGGCGGCCATACGGGCCAATATCAACAGTCACAAAAACAAACAAAGATGCATACAAACAAACAAAGAAGCATACAAACAAACAAAGGACAGAGCAAAATAGACAAAGTACCCAGAAGAAAGGACCAATTAACAAAGAATAAATCAAAGGTCAGAGCAAAATAAAGTACAGGTCAGAAGAAACAGAGGGCGTTTTGGTTTACGGTAAGCAAATAGACATCAAGCACGAAAACGAGAAAGGACAAACTCAAAAGGACATCACATCATCTACGAACTGACCCTCAAAGGACAACAGAGGGCGTTTTGGTTAACGGTAAGCAAATAGACATCAAGCACGAAAACGAGAAAGGACAAACTCAAAAGGACATCACCTCATCTACGAACTGACCCTCAAAGGACAACAGAGGGCGTTTTGGTTTACGGGTAAGCAAATAGACATCAAGCACGAAAACGAGAAAGGACAAACTCAAAAGGACATCACCTCATCTACGAACTGACCCTCAAAGGACAACAGAGGGCGTCCTCGAGGTTTTTTTCTTTTTAATCTAGGGCCTACTCGTACTCCAAATACGCTGTAGGTCTATACAACAAATATGCATGCATGGGCTGGCCGGACTTATACCGAAAGCATCTCATTTTATATTTTAATATGGATATACTGTCACTGATAATATATATTAAGACAGCGTGTTTCTCGGCTGATTTCAGATATAGAAAGTGGGCTAGAGATGAATATACCGGTAAATCTTGATACGATCAACTACAGGCTCGACAGTCTGTGTAGAGATTTAATACTACATTTTCGCGATGCCTGGCCTCCCGCGTTGCCTATGGCTATGGTGACATTTCAAATGCCCTGCTGTCTGCCAGACAAGTCTTGGAGTTCATGAGTTAGATGCCGCTGTAATGAGCCAGGAAAGCGAATCAACTGGATCTCGTTTTCAGCCTGATACAAATCCAGCTGGGGGTGCAGGCGGAGTGGGAAGACCAAAATTTGACATCTCGGAGGAACAGATTCGCTTCTTCGCAGGTAACTTAAGACTCTAACGTTAACTTAGTCTTAGTTAGATCTAACTGTTAGATCTAGATCTAGACCGAATTTTCGGCAATCCTATACTTTAGTGTGTTTTATTATTTTGGGTTTCTAACTTCAGTTAAGAGCTCTAGACGCCTACGTGCATATCATAGGGTTAGGGTTAGGGTAGGGTTAGGGTTAGGGTTAGGGTTAAACTGAAGTTAGAAACCCAAAATAATAAAACACACTAAAGTATAGGATAACCGAATTTTCCGTTTATTTCGTTCGTTAAGCCTCTTATTTGGGTAGGGTCGGCTCTCTCTTTAAAGACGGAAGCCGACTAGGTCTAGGGTCTACCATGGCCATTTAGTAGATCTAAAGTTAGGGTGTCTGAACGATTTTTCAATTTTCAATTTGGGATTGTTTTTCACCATTTTTGTTGGATATTTGAATAAAAAATGTAATCAGAATAGACCTACATTTCAAATTTCAAGACTCACCAATGTTTCTATCAAAAGATACAGCCCCTCAAAAACTCTGCAATATTCATAGCATTTTGGTCAGAATGGACAAAAAAGTGGTTCACGTCAAGTTATAATTTTTGCTCAAAAGTTGTAGGTCTACAGCACGATATGCAAAACGTGGATTAAGGGTATTTTCAAACTGAAATCCCTTGGGACTAGAGAAAAAATAAGCGCATGGATATATTCCTTACAGCTGGCCCAACTTATCCCTCGGGGGCTCACTTCATGAAATTGGTAAATCTCCAAGTTACCATGGAAACAATGTTTAAATCGCTGTTTTAAGCAAGATATTTTGACAATTTTGGGGGTGAGCCCCTTTGCGGAATGTGGAGAAAAACCTGCTCTTTCATATGACACCTCACTTATTGAGTATCACCTTCAGGATCACGAGATATATTGGTTTGAATCTCATTTTGGTAATAAAATCATTGACCAAGTTTGCATGAGCGCGCAATGCACATGGACTACATAGGGATGAGTGCAATCTCTATGGGGAGGATTTTAGCACACAAAACTGAGTGCGCGATCAGACACCCTACATTTAGACTCTATGGCCATATTTTTATGCCCCGAAAATCCCCCCAAATGTCATTTTACCTCGTGCATGTTATATTGTAAATTAGGCCTAGAATCTAGATCTAGAGTCTAGGCTATAAATAATAGACTCTAAATCAGTTCCACTTACCAACTTGACTGAAATAATCTGTTTAGAGGTCTAATTGTACCTTTTTAGGAAATTATGGGTCAAAATCGAAATCCATGTTGAAAAAGATTTTTCTGCACCCCCCCCCCCCCCATTACGTCAATGCTGGTCACCATTATGTACCAATATTTGGTTCGCACAGGCGCGTACGCAGGGGGTGGGGTTAAACCCCCCTCCCCTTGAGTTTTTTTTATGTGTATGTTTTTGGGGAAAACCCCCCGCCCCCTTTTGATTTTTTTTTTTAAATAAAAAAATTTTAAAAAAAAAATTAAAAAATCCTTAAAGATGACCTTACCACCCCCCTCCCCCCCCCCCTCTCCCCCCCCCCCCTCTCCCCCAATGGAACGGAATGTCGATGGGTCAAAATTTCAAATTTCGGGACCCCCCCCCCCCCAAAAAAAAAAAAATGTCCTCTTACCCCCTCCCTCGCTTATTCAGCGGCTGGCTGAGTCGTTGTGATTTTTTGGGGACCCATTTGTTTCAAATTTGGGCCCACCCCCTAAGAAATCCTGGATCCAGGCCTGAGATCTAGATCTAGACCTCCGATTATAGAGGGGAACGTCAACAAATGTCAGTTTTACTGAAGAAATGACCCATATCAGACAGTTATATGGGTCATTGAAAAACCGGAATTAAATCACATACCGTATAAAATTTGATTCAAAATAAAGGAAAATTAACAGGAATTCATTTTCCTAGAATTCTGTATGCCATCTATATTTTATCAATGGATATTTTTATAATAGCGATACGCGCATATCGTAGAAATATTGTGAGAGGATGAGAAAGCGTGTTTTTTTTTTTTTTTTGTAGGGGTGAGAAGACATGAGCCCCTGAACGCTGACGTACTGATGGGGGGGGGGGGGGGGGGGGTAGGGGGGTATTTGTTATTCGATACCAGTGATTTACAAAAGGTTGCTGAAATGACATGATTTTCCGGTATTTTTTCTCAATATTTTTGTAAGTCGTATAGAGTCTACCTTTTTTATGCGTTTGTTGGAAAATTAGAAATTCCCAAATTTACAGTCGGGCCAAAAATATGCTTATTTAGAAGCCTTTATGTCAGGGCCTGCAGAAACTTTTGGAAAAAAACTATGTTACAGAGAAAAAGAAAGAAAGAGTGAGAAAAAAAATAAGTGACCTGCCAATGTCACAAACGAGGTATCAAAATATGCTAATCTGACCGTAATTAAATGCCCAACACCCAAAAGCTTAAGGGGGCTCTGCTGGGGCTTCCAAATGTTTTTGCTCATTACGCCACTGCCCCTATAATCTCAATAACTAAATATTTGTGCAAGATACATGTACTAGCTTGCACATTTTTGGATAATCGTCTAGCTGCTAGTATTTTTAGCTATCATCGTGGAACCATCTTGATGACGGAGGTATAAAATGTTGCTTTAAATTGAAAGAGAATTGAAATTAAGAACAATATGTGCAATCAGTCAATACAGGAAATAAAGACAAAGAACAAGAGAGGTTTGAGCAATTTCAGTGATTTTGAGGATTTTATTGCAACAAAAAAAAAATGAGGGGGCTCAAAATAGCCCAGTGCAGTAAGGGTTAATCAAGTACATAAGACTCTAATTTTTCAATTGATTCTTGATGACCCCTGGAAAAGGCATCTGGCCCCCTAGCTAGGTTAAGAAGCATTGTGCTAGAATAGGATTATATTGAATAGATCCTTGAAGGTTAAAAATAATTGCTTTTCATAGCATCACCCATTGAGGGGGGCGGGGGCACTAATTTTTTTATTTTTTTTTTTCTTGGGGGGGGGGAGGGTGTAATGGAAATATTGACATTTTCAGTTACTTGAAAATTGACTGCTGGTTTTCAACAAAACTTGTCAGGAATTATCCCATACATGCCAACTGTTCAGATTAAAGAGGAACATTCCTCTTTTTGGGAGAAGATAATTATCATTTTAATGCAGGTGTTCCTCTTCCTGTACAAATTTGTCTGTAGTATTGAATAGGAGAGTTAGGATTGTTCCTCTTTTTTTTGAAAATAGCATAATTTGTACAGATTTCTGATTTTCAAATGTTGGCATGTATGTTATCCTTAGGTAAAGGGGACCTATAGATATTCAAAATTAGGCACTTGCATCCAGGGGCAGTACCCCAAAGGTGAAACTGTCAGGCTCAGGTGATCGCTTAATCCAGTGGGGGTGTCCTGTATAACATGCAAAACTTCCATGACAGGGGAGATTCTGCCTCCCAGCTCTTTTATGTTATATTTTGCTTTGTGCTTCATGTTCATAGTGTGGGTAAATTCCTCTCGCAGGTCTGGTATATATGCCTTCTCTATATTCATTTAAATTTTCAATTTTCATGAATCTTAACAGCTCATGAAGACTTTTCCGCAGTGCAAGGAACTTCTGCACGGTGGAGAGGACACTAAGCTGACAGCAGCAGCGCTGCTGAGCTCATTTGAGGTTAAATTTGCTGAACCCGGCTCAAACAGGAGACGTCAGGAGGAAGCAGTATTCAGCCATTTTGTGAGATATGTCCGGGAAGTTGAAGGTAAAGTAAAAGCTTGGTTATAAAAGATGATATATTGCATCTAAATTCAATTTTGTTTACTTTGTGTCCCCAAAGAATTACAATCATTTCAAGATTAATGTTAAAGGGATAGTTGACTTCTGTTTTCAGACCGCAAATGCCTTCAAAATGCATGATTATTGCTCATCTACTATGACATTTCTAGTGTCTTTGATTTTACGACCTAAAATTGCTATGAAGGTAATTTTAGACCCCAAAATGTGCAAATTTTAGCCAATATGATCATACCATGCAATTCAGCTCCACTTTCAGAAAAATGCGTTTACCGTCAATTAATTAATTAATTAATAATAACAATACATGGGCCGGCTGGTTGTGCGTAATATAACCAGCACAAAAAAGCCAACAAAAAAGCAAACACCACCATTGGCTGAAATACAACGTAAAAGGCGCTATTTCCTACTGTTTTTTTTACTGGAAAAGGAATAACAAATCAGTAGAAACCCGTACGAACCAATATAATTTTCTACTGGTTGCTATATGGGATTGACAACCAGGGTTTGTAATAACTACATTTCTATTATGAATGTACAAACATATCCCATACAGCTAGATCAGGTTCGTATATAACATGGGGTCCAGGATTTATTCCGGAAGTATATCAGAAAAACACATTATCTAAAAAGTATAAACTTCCACCAGGTACAATTACTTATAATTTGGTAAGTGGTTAATCTTCATCCCAGTATAATTGTGTTTGTTTTTTAATAATAATGTTTAAATTTATTTGAAATTACATTTCACCTTATGCTACTCATTATTCCATCTTTTGCAGCTGGTAGCCATCACTGCAATAGTGATGAAGAATTGATGACCCTGGAGCAAATAATCATATTTGTGACGGGATTGTCACATGTGCCCGTTTGCGGTTGGCAGCCCCCGCTGACGATAACCTTTTTCAAACCACCTGTAATGGGGATTGGAGCCTCGACATGCAGCCACGAGCTCCAGTTGCCCATTCCATACCAAGCCACAGAAACTCTTCCTTCCAGGGATGAATTGTTCCAGCTATTCGATAATTCGTTTCCAGACCAGTTCTTTGGGAATGCTTAAAGATGAAGTTGAGTTCTGGTCATTATTGCATTGTGAAAGAAACGGTGTGGAACCGACCAGAAAGGTTGATCATCGAGCATATAAGAATTTGTGTGTATTGCAAGGTTCTGGAATCATCAAAATGATAAGAAATTTGTAAAGTTACAAACACTGTACACAGAAATGTGTATATGGGACTACACGAACACGTGGCGTAAAAAGCCGGCCCCCCGATTTTTACGATGTTACATGCATATTTAGAATATGAAGGCATTTGAAGAGCCATGCTTTTCAGGGAACATGTCTTATCTGATGTTCTTTCACACTTGCATAATAACAATGATAACGCTCACAAATAATTTTTCACCTCTTCCCAGAACTGAACCTTCTCTTTAACCGCTTAAATAAACAACAGTATACTAGGCAAGTCCAAGGATATATGTCCCCTCAGATTACAAAATTTCATCTTGTAGTTATGGTATAATATATATGATGATATTTTTATGCCTCCGTTACGAAGTAGCCGGAAGCATTATGTTTTCGGGTTGTCCATCCGTCCGTCCGTACGTACGTCTGTACGTATGTCTCGTTCTCGTGATCGCGTTATCTGAAGAACCGATTGATGCATTCAGTAATGTTTGAAGGATTTTTAAGAAATTTGATAAGAAGGTTCAGCTAGGGTATCGAAAGACAGCATAAGTTCGATTTCGGAGTATGTAGGTCATAGCTCATTAGATATACGAATCTGGTTTCCATTCGATAACGCGAGTAATGTTTGACGAATTTCAATGAAATTTGATATGAAGGTGCATGATATCAAAATACTTGTACATGCAGCCTAAGTTCAATTTCCGAGTATGTAGGTCAAAGGTCATAGCTCATTAGATACGCAAAAACACCTACTTATATATGTGAAAATGTGGTCAACTTCCTTGCCTAGTAATATAATAGTATAGTCCAATGGAGGTAACTTGTTCTGATGTATATAGCCCATTTGTACCCTTGCGAGGGGATGCTACGCTTTGTGTTGACTTGTTCTTTTTAGGACATGAGTACCTTATCATCTAAATTGAAGTGCCATTGATAAATAAGATCCAGCTCATTATTTATGCCAATTATTGTTTGAAGTAAATATTTGAAACTTGATATATGTTTAGTTAACCCCTGCCAAATGAAGTATGAATATGAGCCAATGTACGCTTAGTTGGCATGTGGGGTGAACTACTTAACATTATTTAACCCGAAATGGACCACAACTTATCCAAAGTTAGACAAATAGGGTGTTATATAGGCATGTTATTTCATATGTACTCCTAGTGCAGATCAATTTCTCTTAAAGGGACTTGGTAATACTGTTCTGATGAGAGAAAATGTTGCTAAGGTAGTGACTTCAATGCTAGATGTACAATTAAGATAATCTGAAAGTTAGAATGAAATCAGACCATTAGTGGCGATTGAAATTGGGAAAAACTGATCTGATTGATACCTTACATCTCCCAACTATATTATTACAATTTAATTACATTTTGGGTGAATGTAAATCGTCACAAAGCAATGAATTGGCTCTATATACCATTCATGACATTTAACTGTTGAAAGATATTTAAAGGCCTGTTTATGTGTTTTTTTCATGGAAAAACGGTTGGGAGAATTTACTGTTAATCACTGTTAGAGGGTGTTGCACAGTGGTGCCTTCTGGGTTTTTTTGCATGTTAGATACAGTCGGAGGAAGATAATAAGTAGCATTTCATACAAAAATTACCCAATTTAATCAACCTTCAACAATGCATGTTACCGAGTCACTTTGAGCCTAAAAATGTTTTTAATCTATTTAAGTTTTACAGTGAAAATATTCATGAATTGTCATTGCTGATGTTGTTATATTTGACTTGCCATATGCCATGAAGTAAAAACACTTCATTTTTGTAAATTTGTTTCTATGTAGTACATAACTTTACCTTGAAATGCCTTGTTTAATTGCAGTACTTGCCCTTGATATTTGTGAGCTTGGCTAAATTTAGTCAGAAAAAACCAGAACGGGTCATATTTGAATAACATAATAACATACCATCATCATTATTCTTTTGTACCATAGTTAGACAGTCAAATAGGTCATGTTATACCAATTAGGCATATTATTTCATATTTACTCCTAGTGCAGTTCTATTTCTCCCAAGCCTCAAAATGTTTTTGATCTATGCAGGTTTTAAAGTGAAAATATTGGCTTAAAAGGATTGACATTGCTATAATCTCTCAACATGCAATTAAATGAAGTAAGCAAAGACATTATGTAAACAAAATATAATGAACATGGGGGCAGTAAATACTTCATTGTTCATTGACTAAGAAAAAAACTTCACCAGAAATTGTCATTGGCTCATGTGAGCCATGATTGGGTTTTTATGTTTATTGTAAACTTGACAAATGGGAAAGAAAAACAAATGTAAATTACAAATGAAATACATTAAACATTTTTGTAAATATGTGTGTTTGTTGTACCATGGACCTATTACGGATGGACATTCAACGTGATTCTTTCTTTGATCCAATGATAGTCACCGCCTTCTGATTATGTGCATCTTAATGAGAACATTCAGCTGTTTTAACAATAACGACTGCGTAAGCATTTTCGGTCATTGACAAAGGAGCAGTTTCCCTCTCTTGGGTTTTGTTTAGATGGTGTGCTCTGTATTAAGAGTATAAATAAAAGCATCCCCAATGAGGAGCAGCAAAGTTGAAAAGCAGACGATTTTGGTGATATGAAATGTATTATTACTGATTCGCAAACTTTCGCACACACCTATGACCTTATAAAACAATTAGAAGGCCATGATCTGTATCAGCCCTGTGTGTTGTAACTCTGGGATATTATGAGGAAATAGGGGGAAACTGGATTTTAAATCACAACCAAAAAATCTAAAAATAACCTGTATCTGGTAATATTAACATGTTTTTCTAAATAAAATGCATGTATACAGCTAGTACACGGAACAACAATTTCTGATTATAAACCAGAACTGCACATCGATTTTCCATGATTTAAGCGAGTTATTATCTTCTGCGCATGTAGATTAACATATGTGTAAATCACTATCTTGATTATGTCCCGGCTTTTTGGCAGCGACCATCATGAGATCAAACTGAAGAAACATGTACGGTGTAGCGTCATAAACATGGCATATTGAAATCAAATCATGTATTCACAAACAAGTTCTCCTACCCCTCTGAAATTATGTAACAGAGTTCCCCTGTTTGTTCATGGAACAGCCCAGAGTCCAGTGGGGTTTTTGTTTAGGGCTAATTTGCATAAACTTGGCTTGTAGAGCATCTCATGGGATGCATGCAACATCCTACAGTGCAGACCGAATTACACAGGAAAGGAGTTAGCAACTCAATTTAGAATTGTGTGAAAGTTTGGAATATCTTTCATTATTAATTGTAATCATCTATTAGAACCGGGATATTTAACAGTTGGTAAGTCAATATATTGCTTGTTCATATATTCTTGTATACTGAATCTACGGTTACCGGTACATACATTGTGAGAAACAGGAGACAAACCTGTAAGAAGAAAGTAACTTATGTGCCAATCCTTTGTTCTTGGTTCATTTTGTTGTTTATGATACAATGCTAGTATACTGTAGCATGTATTCGTTAGCTGATATATTACCAGAATATATGTTGCTTTATAAGTCATTCTTACTCAAGTTATATAATGAGTTTGTACATATGATTGAAACAGTAATAATTGTAGTTCCATACCCAGTAGTTGATTGCTGTATTAATAGGAGGAAAGATGTACATGTATATAGAAGAGTTAAAGTTAGTTTGGAGTTTGGAAAGTTTCTGTTCACCAAGGCATAGCCTCTAGTGTATGCGCACACACACACAGCTGTGTGCAGAGCATGTATGATTGATATACATGTAGTTTAGTAGGGTGTGTGTGAGGGGTAAATAGGGCCCTGTGCACTCAAGCACACTGCACTGATTAGTGCTTTAATTGTTTCTTTGTCTTACAGTTAGGCAAAACTTTAGACTGCATGTATTGCATGTTTAATTGGCAGTGATAGCTTGAACTAAGGGATATTAAGAGGGATTTAATGATCATTGGAACTTGTTGCATTTCTACAAAGATGCATGTACATTACTTGAATATGAGAAGTTTATATCAGGAGTTATGTAATTGCATAACTATTATTAACGGCATGATTATTGCATTATATACACTATTATGATGACGTATCTATTGTTTACTTATTATACTGTTTATTTGCGTCTTAACAGTAAACCACACTATCAGTACGAACGACGACACTATTGCCACGACACTATCCACTATCGCGACGTCGCTATCGCTACGTCACTATCACTACTATATCGACATCACTAGTTATACCACCACACGTTTTTACATTTGTTCTGAATTTGTTGAGACTGTCGTCGTTGAATAAAGGCACGAGCTAGTTTATACTGCAGAGACTGCGTCTTGTGTGAATGATTCAGTTTAGTGCGTTTACTACGTTAATCATTACCCTGTAGAAGGTTTCTCGGAAACGAAGCTACATACGGAATATTGAGACGACATTGACGGAGACAATCACAATGAATTCGTTAGGAAAACGATGAATGTCCATCCGTAATAGGTCCATGGTTGTACTTATTTGTAAGTCGTTTAAAGCTAGCATCGTTAAACAATGTTAAAGGGATTGGGTAACTTTGTATCCTATTCTTAAACAAAATCCTGGATTTAGCTCATGCTGCAATGATAATTATAAACCTTTGGTCAGTCAGGAATCCCATGAATTTTACAAGCCGATTGCCTGTCTGATTATTAAGATATTTATGATTTGAAATCAAAATCAAATTTTGTGTTTTCCTAACAGTTTTCGTAAAACTAAATTCTTTTGGGGAAAACGAGTATGGTAAAAACCCGTCACTCAAAGATCCCTTTAAAAGTATGGCCCTATTGCCATACTCATATTCCCCAATAGACTAGTATTATAAAAACCGTTAGGTAAACACAAAATTAAATTTTTAATTTTTAATCATAAATATATCTTAATAATCAGACAGGCGATCGACTTGTAAAAGTCATGGGATTCCTCACTGAACTAACAGTTTAACATTATTATTGCACCATATGAGCTAAATCCAAGATTTTGTTGCAGAATCTTAGGCAATGTTACAGAGTCACTTTAATAATGATGTAAGACAATTGAAATGCCTTCTTATATTTGACTTGCCATGCATATTTGTTTCTATGTAGTACATAACTTTACCTTGAAATGCCTTGTTTAATTGCAGTACTTGCCCTTGATATTTGTGAGCTTGGCTAAATTTAGTCAGAAAAACCAGAACGGGTCATATTTTAATAACATAATAACATTGATGGTACCATCATCATTATAATTTTGTTTTTACCATAGTTACCGGTAGAAAAAATGTCGTGTTATACCAATTAGGCATATTATTTCATATTTACTCCTAGTGCAGTTCTATTTCTCCTAAGCCCAAATTTTTGTTGATCTATGCAGGTTTTAAAGTGAAAATATTGGGCCCTAAATAGATAGACATTACAAAAAACCTATCGAAATGCAATTAAATGAAGTAAGCAAAGACATTATGTAAACCAATTTTATGAAAATGGGACAATAAATACTTCATCTGTTCATTGACTCAGTATAAACCTGCACCAGAAGATTTAAAAGAGTTTGTCATGCATTTAAGCTGTGTTGAGCATTTCGTGTGACTTTAAAGTTGGTAGAGGGATCACAAATTTATTTACAACTTGAACAGTACCAAGGTTATGTTTGGACCCCATGTATGAAATTTGAAGTAAATCAACCGCTTAATTCTCATACTAGGAATAGTTTTGCTAGTAAATATGCATCAACTATATGGTTGAGAATAAGTCATTAATTGCGGCTTTTGCCGTTTTTTCCAATTAAAATGTGTCCATGTTAATCCAACTTCCAGCTTGAGCTAAATTTTGACCTTTGAAAATCCCTCTACCCATCTTTAAGGTAGTATACCCTCTTGTGCACATAAATTTTGGATTAGTGCAAGGGTAAAAATATTTGTAGTTTCTTCTTTGGGGGGCATCTTGGAACACTATTTTTTGTCGTAGATTTTTTTAGCCCAAGTGTGTCCAAAAAAAAAGGGCAGTTTGGGAAGACAACCATTTTGAATTGTTTATTTTCATCCAAAATGAGGAAATATGATGCACATCACATGTCATTTATTTATATTTAGCATTTTGGTCCATGTAATGACAAAACAAGGTTGACCATTGTGGCATTTGGGATCACCAAAGTTTATTCACACACAGGTGCATCTCTTTAATAGGTCTAGGGCAAGTTAAAAATTGAGCAAAACTACCAAGGATAGAAGTTAAAGGGCAATTAAAATGGTGTCCATAAGTGTGCAAGGCAAATTTTTAAGCAAATTTAGTAAAAAATTGTGTTTCGCAAGAAAAGACCACATCTTTAGTTTTATTGGCTCATTAATTGACACAATGTGATATTGAAGTTTGTAATATTTAGTGACTAAAAAAAAATACCTCAATATACCAGTGTATTTTTGTAGTGAAAATTTTATTCATTATATATATATATATATACATGTATATGTCTTTGATCCAAATACATGTACAGTATACTCACTGTATTTTCACTTTTTCTCAACCAGTATTATTCTCCATGTAAACAAGAATAAAATAATTGGAATGTTGAAAATTCAGCTTCATTTATACTTTACTTTATTGTTAAAAGAAAGTATAATACATCTAGAAATTATGAGGTGTTGAGGAGCATGAACGTACTTGTATGAAAAAAACAAAACTCTAGCAAGACAGTGTACTTTAACGTTTTTTATACGCAAATGTACAACCTTACATAAGTTTACCTAGCATTGGTCGAAGGCCAATAGCCCAATACAAGCCCTTTTCTAACAATTTTATATTGTCTTTGAGAGTCTAAATTTTATAATTTTATCAAAATCAAGCCTATTATTTAATATTTCCAATAAATTTGACTTTATATGCAAGGGTGACTATCAGAAAAGACTATACCAAACTGATTAAATGTATCGGGGATGGACAAATTTCTGCTTTCTCCCCCCCCCCCCCTTACCCAAGAAAAAAAAGAATGAAATAAATACATCTATAATCAACTACCGTATTCATAATTTTAACAAAAAGAATGATACACAATTATTTATTATCAGAAAAATTATTAAGAGAAAGAAGAAGATATTAATTCACATGAATGAAATTACTCCTCACCTATTTCTCCTATAATAATAAATAGAAATAACACAATCTGTATTGCCGCGCAATGCGAATGTATCCCCCGGCAGTGCATGCAGCAATTTTGTGTCATCCTTATATTCGAAGGAGGGACAATTAAGATCCTCTCTCCCATCCCTGAAACAAAAGGATGACATAGAGATTGCCACTATAGTGGCTCGGACTATTGTCAAGACTAGGAGCAGCATCACCAAAGCAATATGTGTCTAGATTAGAGTATAATGCATATCTGTAGAAAATTTGAAAGAAATCTGTCCAGAAATGTGGTAGTTAAAACGCACAAGAGACATATGACCTTTGACCATATAACAGACGGAACAATGAGGGCACCGCCCAAAAGTGTAGATTGTACCAAGAAACATCTCCATTCAAAATTTAAAAGAAATCAGTCATGGGTTATATAACCTGCAGAGCGCACACTAGACACCCACCAAAATATGACCTTTGACCCTAATAAATAGACGAATACTGGTGGCAGCGTCACCAAACACTACACATATGTAGATTTGATCAAGATACACTACCATACAAAATTTGAAAAAAAATCCTTCAAAAAATGCAGCAGTAACAAGGCACAATAAGGACAAATGACCTTTGACCTTATAAAGAATGTAACAATGAGGGCAGCATCACCAAAAAGGAGAGATGTGTAAATTGTCCTCGGATACATCTCTACGGTATACAAAATTTGAAAGAAATCTGTCAATATGAACTACAGAGTGCACACTAGATACCCACCAAAATATGAGCTTTTGATCCTATAAAACACGGGACACTAGTGCCAGCATCACCAAAAACTAGGTGCATAGATTTTACCAATATACACTTCCATACTCAATTTGAAAGAAATCTGTCAAGAAATGATGCATAAATGATGCACACTAGATTTGACTGCATTGTTGGTTTATGCCTTCGACCATAATGATTGAAGGTTTATGCATATACCAGTAGTGGTAATTATCATCCAATAATACCCATTACGAACTTGCAATCCTGCTACAGCGCTAGTTTATACTGAATTTCTTATAACGTTCTGTGGCCTGTGAAATTAAATTAAGAGTGGGTTCTTCTTGATATCTTTGAAGTTCATGAACCAATTTTCACCAAACTCCATTTCCACTTGATATCGATCATTTTAATTGTCATCAACTTGTACATTTATTTCCACATTCCCTCACGATTCATTTTTTTTTCTATCCCACTACTGTACCGCATGCTATATCTGAATTGGATAATGTTATTTGCAATACAAAATATAGTTGTGTTCAAATTCTACAAATTTCTACATTTAAATAACCATTCGTCCATCAAGATGCAAATGTTTTTACCCATGGATTTTAACACATGTCATTCAATAAGAATAGAAGATGGCGGGCTGATAAGCTAGCACTGGCATAATTATCTAGATTCTGAGTCAAAGTCAGGCTTCCAACACATTCTGTTCAGGACAAAGTCGACAGAGTGTGATCAGGAAGAAGGTGAAGCTGCAGAAGAAAGGGGAATTCGATCCGTTTTAAACTAATGCAGAAGTTGGAGATCGATGTATGATGTCCAACCATTTTGCAGTTGGGTCAATGCCATAGACAACACTGGTAGATGACGCTCCTGGCTCACTATCCTCTTTCTGCAAGAGGGCATTCTTATCTTTTATGATATCCACATTGCACATCTCTTCTTGATTCTCTCATGACATTTGCTGCATGATATCAAATTGCTTAAACTCGAGCACGTATCCTGGAACATACAGGTGTATACTACAGTAGCTGTCTTTGACTTAATTGTCCATTTTGTAATCCAGGTCAGTAATTCCATCTAAGCTGCCTGAAGTATTATGTGTTGGATACTCGCTTGCTGCAACAGCCTCTATGACTGGCTGGACTAGGATGTATGGGTGGAACTTTGGTGTGGCTCTCTTAATCTTTCTGACGGGGTTGCAGTAGATGCATTAGCTTTTCAAGTTCTGTATTAAAACACGGTTAGTAACAAAAGTTTATAAAATAAACAGGTTCAAGAGTTTTATAAACACGCAAAAGAAAAATAACAAATAAAAAGAATAGCATGGACTAGGATTAACGGGATAGTCGAGTTCAGACTGCAAATGCCTTCAAAGTGCAGGGTTATTCCTCAAATTCTTATTTATGACATTTCTAGTGCCCTTTTAGAACCTAAAATTGGACCACCCTCTCCATGGTTCAGGAAGGGGTTCCTTCATCTGCAGGATAGAACGTTTGATAGCGAGCTGCACCTATTCTGCCTTCAGGTAGTGTTCCTGCCTCGGATTAACCACAGCATGCGATGCTTCACAGAAATGTGGAACAACCATAAGATCCGAACAGCCGGCAACAAGACGCCAATGCAGTTATTTCAGTCTTGATTAAAACTCTGAAGCACCTCAAGCCCTTGTAGGTAGGCTGTGTCATCGAATACACTTACGTCATTAGGATGGAATCTGACTTGCTGATTAAAGTGGTCCATCTGGTCTGCAGTTAGTGCAAGAGGGCATACAGTAGATGGAATCTGGACACTTCCATCATTCTCTGCTCCTCCCAAGTAGTGACCATTGGGATCAATGCCATACTCGGCAGCTTCGTCCTATTAAAAGATAAATTTTATAAAAGCTTAATTACCAAAAACATTTAAAGATTGAGGTCTGGGAAGAGGTGAACAAAAAATTGTGAGTGTTAACATTGTTATCATGTAAGTGTGGAAGAACATAAGATAAAACATGTTCCCTAAAAAGAATGGCTCTCCAAATGCCTTCATATTCTAAATATGGCATGTAACATAATCAACATCGGGACGGATTTTTATGCACCGTGTTTGTGAAGTCCCATATACAGTCCCATGTACAGTGCTTGTAATTTTTCTGATCGATTCCACACCATTTCTTTCTCAATCAATTGCACGAAACAGAACTCAACTTTATCTTTAATAACCATGTACAAAATGTCCCCACCTACAAAATTTCATTTTCAAATACCGTATTTGCCGGCGTATAGGCCGCAGTATTTTTGGAAGAAAAAATATCAAAAAGTCGGGGTGCGGCCTATGCGGCGAAAGAGTAAAAAAAAGTTTTTTTTTTTTTTTTTTTTTTTTTTTTTTTTTTTTTTTTAGTTTTGATTTATGGCGCTATGCCTGGCAATGTCTCCCAGCTCAGTAATCAGTGTTGACTCACCACTCGGAAACTACAACAACACTAAAATATGTCTGTCATCTTGGTTTGAAAGTAATCTTTCTAATAGATCTCAATATGTAGTTTATGATAATAATTCCTCATTTTTTTATATATAACAAATGGTGTTCCACAAGGTACTATCCTAGGACCTAGTACTCTTTTGTTTTTAATTCACATTAATGATCTTACACATTCTTCTAAAAACGACATTGTTACCATTATTTTGTGACAAGTTTACAAGCACAAATCAGCGCCTTTAACTGCACCTCGATGTTAAATGAAGGTCCTTCCCCGCGTGGGTTTTCGACAACAAAACAACAACAACAACCAAAAAAAAAAAAAAAAAAAACGATTTTTTTTTTTTTTTTTTTTTTTTTTTTTTTTTTTTTTTTAAATGTCAAAATCGGGGGTGCGGCCTATACGGCGGTGCGGCCTTTACGCCGGCAAATACGGTAAATATTATTAAATGATCCTTCAGTTTGATTAATCAGAAACCTGTAGCCCTACCTGTATTTCTAAACCTACAGGTGACATTTGTGCCTAGAGCTAAACTTTAAAATTTGACAAATTCATTTTCATTTATCTAAAAATCAAGTAGTATTATGTTCAACTGTAATCCATATACTAGCTGTACAATATGCAAAAATATACAAGTAAACATGCACTTTAGTACACAGCATCATTTAAATGCACACTGAATTTTGATTTAATTTGGTTATAGCAGCCCAGCTAGTCTTCAGTTTGGTGAGGTAATAATGAAAAACAAATCCAGTACCGGTAATTGAAGTAAATAATCTGTTAGGGGACATCGGTGTATGCTCATTGTTATGATTTATAGTTAATTAATATTCAAAGGCTTATGTAGTGGGGCATTATGCATTAAATTATGTACCTCTGAGTAGTTTTCAAAGTGCTCATTGAGGAGTGCAGTTCCTCTATGGCTATGCAGCCCCATTATAAATAACTGCATTGGCGTCTTGTTGCCGGCTGTTCAGATCTTATGGTTGTTCCACATTTCTGTGAAGCATCGGATGCTGTGGTTAATCCGAGGCAGGAACACCACTTGAAGGCAGAATATGTGCAGCTCGCTATCAGGATCTAGGATGCCTCTACTCTCAAAACTCCTGAACAAGTTATAGAAAGTTCTTGTCACCTGTTCATGGAGGTCACGCCACAGACGTTCTATCCTGCAGTTGTGGACGCTCCGGCCGGTAATGAAGGAACCCCTTCCTGAACCACGGAGAGGGTGGTCTAGCATGAACATCGCCACTCCTGTGTTCTCCCCTCCGTGGTCAGAGCGCACTCTAGATGGCAAACCCCAATTGGAGACCGCATCCTTGAAGAGTTCGAGCACTGTTCCAGCTCTATTATTGGAGCTGCACCCTAGAAAGACGATAGCTCGACTATATCCGTCTATTCCCCCATGAGTCACAAAGCGCCACCTGAATGAGAAATTATTAGATCCGAGAAATATAAGAGTAAAACATTACAATGCTGTGATGTACTTTCAGATTGATTTCAACTGCATGATCTAATGCGGTCTAGTTAAAAAATAAAGAACATCATCAAGTTGTCATGACATTAATTGGCTATTTATCTTGATCAACACAATAACAAGTATTACAAGGGAAACGCTCTCAGCGGTCTCGCCTGCATTACGCATTTCGATATGATGAGAAATTGAGGTTGGGACATTATTTATAGGCAGGGTGGCCCATTAGCAGGCCCCCAAAAATTAAACCTCTGAATATAATCAGCATTTTGAAGAGAATATTGACTAAGAATCAGTAGAAGAATTAGTTACTATTATTTGTACCAAGATTGATAACTTTCATGAAATATGGACAAATAACCAAAAATTGATTTAAAAAAAAAAAAAATATATTAATATACAATGTCCCTTTTGCATCCAACATCAAATTCTGTAGAACTTTGCAGGAATTATGAATGTCATGTATGTCCTATCTGTGAAATTTAAACCTTAGCAGTGTCCTAATATTCAAATTGTGCAAGGAAACCGGTTTACTTGCTAGACTTCACTGTCAGACACTATTGAGTGAAATGACTGACTTTTTTCTTCTTTGGTAATAATTAACACACATAAAATGAGCTGTAAAGGGTACATGAGCATCCGTCTACATCAATAACCCACTTCTTGTAATGGCTAAAATTAAACTGATTGAATTCGCTCAGCACAAAACGTACGAGCATTCTACTAACTAATAGTCATTATTTTCCCACTTAAAGACATGTTCAAGCCCCTTTTTTAGGGAAGTTCTAAATTAGTATGATCTTTCAAATGCCGTTGGAATTTAACCATTTCATTTTTTTGGGCCTGCAAATGGGACATATAGTACATATAAGTTGTGAACAAATATAATCTGTTTCTACTTACCTAAAATGACCTTTTATCATTACTTTGTGAATTGGAATTTGTGTCATATGATTTCTGATACTTGATAAACCTTGTGTACAAGTTTCATGGAATTTGAACAAACACTTTTGAAATTATGCTAAAAATTCAAATCTTGATGTTCATGCCACAACAAAGTCTAAGTTTGCAGACCTGAATTGACCTTCGACCTTGACTTTGTGACCTGAAAATCTCCTTACATGTTTGGGGATACTTGATAACCCTTTACCAAGTATTATTGAAGAACTTAATTATACTTTCATTTAAAATTAAAAAAACTTAACCTTGGTTAATTGATGTTGACGCCGCTGCTTTTCCGGCGGTGGCGTCAACATCACTTTTTGCTACGCAGTCGAGACAAAAATCAATGATTATGAATATTCAGAAAAAATACTATAAATTCTTCAAAGTTCATAAAAGATTTTGTAAAAATGTCATGCACGCAATATGATACAAATTATCGTATAACCATGGGTGAAGACATGGGGAAATCAAGATTTGGGAGGTAAAAAGGGAAATTAATGGGATAAAAATAAATAAAACAATTGATAGATAGTGAGGCAATACCGTCACAAACTAATTTATCAAATTGGCAATTTGTGCAGTGATTTCAACTGTTTCTTTTTCAAAAATTCATAACTTCCTTATTAATTATCCAATTTTACTCAATTTTTTAAAATTAAAAGCAAATTATTTCTTGGAGTGGACTTAGCCTTTAAAATATCAAAAATAGGGTAAAATTCGAATTCAAACCAATGATTGTGAAAAATGTCTATATATGTACATGTACATGTATGTATGTCTCTCAATATGAATGATAATTCTTTCAAACTTCTTTAAATGCACATGCCCTCATGAATCTCATGTTATCCTCATTGTCTAAAAAGTTAAATTACTTTGCAATCTGTAAAGGGGAAAAATGAATGTCATGAAAATTGGACTACTGCATTCTGTAAATATATAGAACACACTCAATGCTAATTGGCTTGCCAGTACTGTAAAAAAAAACTCACCGTATCAGTTTGTGGTGTCCATTTATGTGCCAAAGTGACAAGGGCATTGCCACAGAGTAATGCCTCCTTCGTACAGCAGTTATGGTTCTCAATTCTTGTCTTTCTGGATCTAGTCTGTACAGACTGTCCCGGATCCTCTGTCTTTGCACCCTTAGACCTTGTGAAATCAGATATCCATCCACCGTTTTGTATCCTTTAAAAAAAATATTTAAAAAAAAATAGTATGAAATACATGTAGATCTATGCAATTCAAGGGACCAGGTAACATTGTGACGGGCTGATTTTCAAATCATCGATATTCATGGAAGCGAAACACATGTTTTTATGTATAGAGAATCTTTAATGCAAAAATAAGGGCAAAAATCATGCAGTATACGTATTAACATTTTACCTGTACCGTATTCTTCACTCATCTGAATCAACTTAAAAAAATAACAGTAATATGGTGGTAGCAGGCTGTATTTTAACTGTAAAACAATGTACATGTGTGCTTCCCTGTACAGTTATACCGGTAACTGCATGTTTAAAAAAAATCATCCATTTCTTTTTCATTTTTCATAGCGTTACTGAGTTTTTTCTTATATGATATAATATGCTTTAAGGTGTGATTAATCATAAATTATATAAAAATTAATTTCATGCATATAAGAATCAACATGGTAGAAACTTTAAATATTATCAAAGATGTTACCAACTGTGCACTGCATGTGCAGGTACATGTAATTTGACAAATGTTGTTAGTCAGATATGATTAAAAGAATTTAGCAGGTATTAAACTTAATGGTTTAATAACAACAATTTGAGTTTCCAGTTCTAACTAATTCTGATAAGCGGAGGGACACAGTTTTAAAAAAGAGGGGTTAATTTGCCTGCCACTACAACACAAACTAAGAAAACCTCTACTCCTATTATGAATAGGGACCCTCATTTCGTATTATGAATAGCGACCCTAGCTCTCGTCGTATTATGAATAGTGACCCTCTTCTCCCATTATGAATAGCGACCCTCATTTCGTATTATGAATAGCGAACCTTATGAGTAATGAACCTCATTTTGTATTATGAATAGCGACCCTCTACTCCTATTATGAAAAGCGACCCTCTTGTCGTATTATGAATAGCGACCATCTCGTCGTATTATGAATAGCGACCTTCTTCTCCTATTATGAATAGCGACCCTCATTTCGTACGTATTATGAATAGCGACCCTCTACTCCTATTATGAATAGCAACCCTCATTTCGTATTATGAATAGCGACCCTTTCGTCGTATTATGAATAGCGACCCTCTTCTTCCATTATGAATAGCGACCCTCATTTGCCAGAAGTAGTAGTACGTTGTTTCCAGAGTTAGAGAAACTTATTATGTCAGGAAAATGGAGCAGCTGAGACCTCCTAGACAGATGAACTTTGAGGGAAGTGCCCTGCCATTGGCGTTGGAGTGGAAGCAATGGAAGGAAGAGTTTGTGCTATATATCGATTTGAGCATGGAAGGGAAAGAGGACAAGGTAAAGATCAAGATGCTCAAGTACCTCGTTGGTCCACAAGGTAGAGAGCTGTATGAGACGATCAAACCGGAAGGGTCAAGATAGGCAGATGGTACCCTACAGGAAACAACCCTTGTTCAAGCTCTTAGTGCTTTTGAGAAGCATTGTCAACCAGTACGGAATGAGATCATCGACAGGTACAGGTTCTTTACTAGAAGTCAAGATAGTGGAGAATCTTTTGATACATTCCTCACCGAACTGAAGCTGTTGGCGGCTCACTGTAATTTTGGAGAGCTGAAGGAGTCACTGATTCGTGACAGGATAGGGTGTGGCATCAGAGATGGAATGCTGAGGGAGAGACTTCTGCAAGAATCTTCACTTGATTTAGACAAGTGTGTGAAAGCTTGTCAGGCGTCATGCTTTCCAAGGCCAGAGTGGATGTCCTGGTAGGTGACCAGCGACAGGAGGTTTGTGCGGTGAGCAGAGAGGGAACTACACACTGGCCAACAGTTCAGTGTCAATTCTGTGGACGCAAACATGAGAAGAAAAAGGAGAAATGTCCAGCCTATGGCAAGGAGTGTTTCAACTGCCATAAGAATCATTTCTCAACCCAGTGCAAAGAAAGGCGGGCACAGCAGCAGGATCAATGGAAAGAAAAGAGAGGGAAGAAACCGGTGCATGCAGTGGAAGCCATAGACAGTTCGGATGAAGAGTACTATGATGAAATCCATGTAATGGAACTGCAACCAGATAAAGTGGAATCAGAGCATGTGCACAGAGTTGAGACGAGTAAATAAGTAGATAATGGAAACGTTGAATTCACTTTCTGATTCCCCGTCTCGCTCATTGCCTTTGGCTCTGAGTCCGACTTTGTCTTTGTTTTACTTTTAGCTTTCCCCAGCCCACTCTTGCTGACTTTGCCAGCCGTGACTTGCCACTGGAGTTGGGTAATATTTTCTTTCCGTCGGAGCCCGTGGCTCCCGCGCTACCAGGCGGTGCCTGAGGTGGAAGCGCGGACGGAGAACAAAAATAACATGTCGTATACATATCCATGTACATGGGTTACAAAGAAAAAGAAAATATCCATAGTTGAACCATACAAATTAAGTTAATCATATATCATGTCATATCAAAACCTGTGAATTAGCTATAACTTAATACGTAGAGATTTGTGGCTGGAATTGAAATTCACAGAGTTCCAATAACGTATAAGTGATTCAAATAAAGGATATTTTTAAACTTAAAAACTTAAAATGTTGTTAAAGGGAGAACCAAAAGTTAGCACGATCGAGTGCTAGTCGGGATTGGTTCTCCGAGTTTCTAAAACTGTATGCAAAGTCATATTAACATTTATTTTGTCTGAATATCATATTATTTGATCCTTATGATTCATCTCTGCTTAGGAGTTTAATTCTGAGATTTTGACGAAATGATGATCTTGTTTTTTCTTCTCTGATATTTATGGGCAAATTATTCCACAGCTTTGCTCCAATGAAAGAAATTGAAAAAGTCCCACGTGTCTTACTACGTTTAGGTAATCGTAGCATTAAATGTTCTCTCCCTCTTGTTCTATACATGTGATTCATTAAAACAAAGTAATCCATTAACGAATGTGGTAGATGTCCTTTCTGCAGATCATATACAAATGTCGATACTAAATGCTCGAACAGATTATGCACATCTAATACCTGTAGACATACGAACAGTGCCTTTGAACTTGTTCTAAATGGGGAAAATGTTATCACACGCATGGCCATTTTCTGTGCCAATAGTATGCAATTTAAATGACTTTTATAGCAACTTCCCCAAACTTCAATACCATAAAGTATGTGCGGCTGGATAAAGGATTTATACAAGAGCATGAGAATGTGCTTAGGAACATGTATAGTGCCTCAACTTACACAGCGCAGTCCAATCTTCCTCCGTATACACTTATTAACGTTCTGAATTTGCTCCTTCCACATCAAAGTTTCATCAATTTGAATTCCTACGAAAGATGCTACACTGACTCTATCTATCACTGTATCACTGAGTTTTAAAATACCCCTAATTTCACATGATTGCCTTTGTCCCTTAATGAGCATATAATTTGTTTTCTTTAAGTTTATTGTCAACTTGTTAATAACAAAACACCATTTTTGGACTTCCAAAAATTTGACATTTACTTCATTCATATCTATTTCTTTCTGTCTTTTATCAAAAGTATGAAATAGGTTTGAATCATCAGCAAATAATCTAAATTCAAAATATTTAGTAGAAGATGGTAAATCATTAACAAAGTTATTATACACTTATTTTTGGAAAATAGATAACCACAAATTCTGGCAAAGATATTTACCTATTGATTAGAGCACATGTGTTTCAACATTTCTTTTTTTTTTGGTAGTTTAAACCAAAACCAAAACCAAAAAAAAGAAAGAAAAAAGAAATGGAAGTTTTTTTGTTTTTTGCACATTTTCTTAGGAACAAGTGTAGCTGTTACAATATTAGAAATTTGAGTTTACTGGTGTTCAGGTAGTCAATTTGATGTAAAATTGAGGGAACAAAATTTGAAGAGAAAGGAGGAAAGAAAGGCTAAAGGAAATAATGAATCAGATATTCACATAAGTGTCGCCCCTCGATTTTATAATATTTTGTTGAGTTAAATAAGGAATTATAGAGATACAGTGATTAGTGCATAAAGAGGGCATAATCCATGC
>JAVYIG010008487.1:0-88864 GCA_035222895.1 Strongylocentrotus droebachiensis
GCTAGGAGAGAGAGAGAGAGAGAGAGAGAGAGAGAGAGAGAGAGAGAGAGTCTATAACGAGATACATGTATGGGGGTGGGGATTGAGATGATGGTTGGTGAGGAAAGGGAAAACTATGAATAAGGACAGAGAGAACAAAAAAAAGAGAGAGAGAGAGAGAGAGGTAGAGGGAGAGAGAGAGAGATCAATAAATAGGACAACTCTTTCACGTCATCCGTTTTTTTTTTCATGCTAAAAATAAAGAGAGAAAGAAAGAAAAAAATGAGCACAATAACACTGCCAAGAATACCAGGCGGAGTAATTTGGAACGGGTATGGCGTCTCTCATTTTGTTGGCACACACCGATCAAAATAAACTATTCGTGTATTATAATAGCTCATTACGAGTAAGCTATGCGCTTCAGAACAAAAGGAAAAGAAAAACAAAAAGAAAATAGGCTGCTGAGTTCCTTTAATCTGTACTAATTTTTTACAAGACTGGGGGCAGCATGTGCAAACGAACATTCATCAGATGTATTTGTCAGATTATGAGGAACAATATACAAATTCTGATTACATGTCTGAAAATATCTTGTTGGTCTGTATACAGTGAGTATTTCAGTTAAGCAAGGCTGCACTATTTGTAGCTACTTGCGCCTTCTATATAGCAAACAATGCCTCCCGTTGACCCCCCACGATGCCCTCTTTCTTATGTTAATTGAGAGCCGATTTGATAAGATAGCCACCTGTCAGTGACCACGCAGGGAGGTCCAATCCCTCCTGTCCAAACTAGTGCAGATGGGATTTAAATAAAAAATGAGGTAGCTAGTCCATTAAAACATTCACAAGCTAATAACAGTATCCTCAGTATCTTCAGAGTCTGGACTGGTTATGCATTGATATCAAATCAGGACGGTACCATATGCACTTAGTCAAATGAACACCCAAATCAATGGAAGCAGGTTTTAATTTACTTCCATTTGATAGATCACATGATTCAGGAACTATTTAATTATGAAACTGCTACAATATCGGGGTTCTCCAGGATAGAAATGAAAGTATTTAAATAATTGTGTTCCATTCCTCAACCACCCTGCACGAATACCCGCTAATGCACACAAAACCTATTGTAGGAATTCTCACAGGTTCAACTATACACGTGCACGTATATAACCATGATAAGTGGACCTCTGTAAATAATGAATCTATGGTGAAAACGTAGATAAATTGTTTGCTTAGGACACTGTTCGGAAAGCAAATAGTCATGTATGGGCATGTATTGTCGAAAGGGCTTTTTCTTCTTTCTCAATTTCCTCTGTGTACTTTTCATTTACCGTTGTCCATAAAGTTGGAATAACATTTTCTTACGTCTTTTAATGAAATGATTGTGAAAGAATGAATTATTCTTGATAAATATGGTTTATTATTTTTCAGAACTTTTGGGATCAAACTTTATCGGTCAAGCTTAATTGATCAATACAGTTCTGAGAAGAAATGAAAATACATGTATCAATAATAAATCATATTGTCACAATCATCATGATCCTTTCATAAAAAGAGATAAGAAATTGTATAGACCACTAGACCGCCTGTTAACACTAAAATATCATTAAAAAAAGTACAAATACTGCCATGGCTAAAAATCAGTCGCTATGGAGTCCGTTTGGAATCCGGTTTAGTTTAGGGCTGAGGCATCGACGATAAAGGGGTGGCGAAACTTGAAAAGAAATTATATAGATGGAATTAAATGCTATTCCTCATGATTTTCCACATTTTTATGTTTTCCTTGATAATGATTTGCCAGTTTTGATTGGCGTGTCCACATTTGAATTCGTCTCATCGGCCTCAAATATGGCCTGTTGAACGCTATCATGTAAGAACCCGAGTAATTTCTTTTATTCCTCCAAATGAATGATACAAAGAAAAAACATACACAATCAATACACACCCACGCGCACACACAAACATAAAACTGAAGCCCTTTTATGGAAAAGGCGAGAAGTTTAAACGGTGACCATTGGCATCGATTCTTTCCATGCAATATTTCTTCGACATTGCTTGATTTCCTTTTTTGAAGTCTTTTGAAATTGTGCAAATAGATGTCGTCATATTCTTGTTTGTACTTCGACCCCTCGAAGGCATTAGTCTACGATCGCAGACCTTGTACAATATGTCATGTTGAAACCATTTTCGAGGTTAACCTGATGTGACTATACAGTGGTGTGATGTGATGGCGGAGCCAGGCTTCTCATCTGGAAGGGTGTGGGGGGGGGGGGTAGGTAAATAAGTTAATAAAACACTTTGGAAAGCAAAATCACGTGAAGAAGATGAAGAAAACATAACAACCTCAATCTTTTATTCAGATGCCCTTTGCGACGAAATTATAGCGGAGGAGGATGGGGGGGGGGGGGGGCACAAGGGCAGTTCGTTTCCTCATTATTTGTCTTTGTTTAGACCAGATGGGGTTAGTGGGGAGAGGGAGGGAACATTCACGGTGGATAAGTCGCTAATAATGGAATCCTAATTTCACTTTACGCTACGTCGTCTGTAGCCTTCAGCGGGGGCAAAGGGTTTGCGAACGTAGCCTATCCTTGTAGTATATAAATCATACAATTATATTTCTGCGTCACTCAACTTTGATATTGCAGCAGTTGAAAGAGCTAAGGGCCTTTAATCGTCAATTTACAAGCAACCGGGTCCAAACTGAACTCGAAATGGAGGTCGAGTTAATGGGAATCTCGATGTCGTTGACATGGCTTCTATCCATGATCACCCTGGGGCTCAGCGTCCTGTACGTAGCGTAAGTATGATCTGAAATATGTCTGTCTTTCCAGAGACATAGCGTTACGCACTGATAAGAACTTCCTCCACAGTTTCATGAAACTGTTTCAGTTTTAAAAAGGAAGAATCACCATAACTTTCTCTAATAGATTTCATAATTGATAATTTGACATGTGTGTATATACGACTTTATATGTATATAAATATACATGTCCATATATGTTAATTATGAATCCATTAGAATATTGTGTTTATAATTAATATTATATTTATATATTTATAAATATGTATATATGTGTGTGTATGTCTGTGTTTTGTCGTGGGGGGGGGGGGGGGGAGTAAAGTGTTCACAATTGTGGAAAATGAATTTCAAAAGCTAAAATAATATTTGTTATTTGAAGAAGGTCGTTTTTGTCGCCACTTCATATACCTACAAGCAATATTTACATTCTATCAATAAATATGTTTATGATATTGATCTTAATACCTTTGGCCCTCCTGAGTGCTGACACAGTCACTGTGGCGGTCGTGCATTTCTTTCTAAAGTAGCAAGAAGGTTACGTGAAAGGTCATCAAACTTTGTGCAGTCCTTTGCACTTCTAAATCTCATCTCCTCCTTGAAAAAGATCAAACGGTGATATCCCTTAACCCTAATAAGGCCGGGGGGCCATTATGCCCCCCCCCCTCAACGATTTTTCTGATTGTTCGAGAACGCATATGGATGGCGCCTCGCCGCTCGCTGACTTTTTTCTTTAGAGTCTTGCGCATCTTTAAAAAAAAAAAAAAAAAATCGGACCTATAGTTACAAGGTCACGTGACCATTTGTCTTTGCATGTCAGCCCGAAAATCGCTCATTTTTGTGATTTGTGTACAAAACATATGGAAATGTCATTTTTCCTAAAAATAGATCAAACATTGGTTATTGGGTCTTGTTTTAAAGTTTAGGTGGTTGTTTTGTGAGTCAAAATAGTTGAATTGTAGGAAGAAATGAAAAAAAAAAAAAAAAACAATAACATAAATAAGTTAAAAAAACAATGAAATACATAAGAAATTATCAAAACAAGAGATAACATAAGGAATAAGCTGGCTCTTCCAATTTTTTTTGTCGTATTATTGTTCTAAATGGTCTAATGAATATATGTAGTGAAAAAGAATGCTTAAATATGAATAAAATATGATTTATGGGTAAAAATGTGATTTTATGACGTTATTTGCATAAATTACCATAAATATGCAAATGAGTGATTTTTTTCAAAAAAATGAAATTATCATATTGTTCTATACACTTCACTTGACATGCGTGCAAATTTTCGCGGAGATCGGCCGTTTCACGGCCGAGATCTTAGGGGGGGGGGCATAATGCCCCCCCCCCCCGGCCGTAGTAAGACTTCAAATAGCCCGGCCTTATTAGGGTTAAAGGTAATACAAAGTTTTGGTATGGGGTAATGAATTTGGTTCAAATGAACGTATTGGAAGCATATGCAATTTCACAATATTCAATGATCGTTGTCGCGGTTAAAATCGAGTCTAAAGTGATAACATTGTAAATAATAAACTGTTGTATAGCTCCGTCTCAAGACTGATACTACTTTAGCTTTAAAACAATGTTCCTTGACTACAACCGATCGATTTGCTATTCCCGTTGGGAAATAATATATCAGAACTTCATATCCTGAGATTTTCATGGTCGCAGCTACCATGGAATGCCCTTAGGGGCTATTTGAAATATTTGAAATTTATCGGGAGCACCGGTAAATTTTTGATTATTCAATTTCTCGAAAGCAGAAGGGTTTTAGGGGCTACATTTTCTAGTGCTTAAATAACATCCACAGCGGCATCCACATATACCAAAAATGGTAAAGAATTGCTACCCATCCACTTTTCAAAATTGTCCAAAACTTTTCATTACCTTTAAGCATTTTGCATGGAATTTCATTGAAAGTGCCGTGTATTATTACCGGCGTTTAGGATATAACCATAGTGATTATAGTGAACTTCCAAACTTCAGCATTGTACTGCCAGATAGATAGGCTAAACTTAATGGGACGATGTTCATTGGCAAGTCATGAGAAAAGAGGGTATTTTTCCATTAAGCTAGATGTCTTGCATATTTCAAGCCATACGCGACTTACAAAATGTAGGGGGGGGGGGGTTATATGTCCTGTGAGTGCCTTGTGCATAAATGTGCCATGTTGCGACCCCCCTTCAGATTTCATTAGTTCAGGTAGAAATGCTCTTATGCTTTTTGATTCCGAAATTCACAATTTTTCAAGGTCAATTCAGACAAATTCAACAGACACCCTTTTAATATTATATTTGGTCGTTCTTCAGACGTTAATAAGTCTGATTGATTTACATCTGTGAAAGCCCCAACTAGCATCCAAACACACAAGCCCATACCCACACACACCAAAACCCGGCTTTGGCGCAACCCTACATCCAGAATATGTGCAACAGGCTTTGTATAGCTATCAATTTTCCAAAAAAATTCTAACCCCTTTTCACTTTATCTTTATGCTTAGGTATGAATGCTGGACTCGTACTTACTGGTGGCGGCGTGGTGTGCCTTACGAGCCCTCGCTACCGGTTATTGGCAATCCCCTCTTTACATCGGTAAATTTGACAATGATCGATTGATACATTTCTGATCTTTCGATAATTGCTATTTAAAACGCTCTTCTCTCTTATTTTCCAGCGCCATACTTTTTTTTTAAATTTCCTTTTTGTTACTTGTGCTACCGGTCCTTCTTCGTCTAAGAAGGCAGGAAAATCAGATAAGCAGAGTGGGGAAAGTTTGAATGAAATCGAAATAAACGCAATAAGAGAGTTGTAAATCTTTGAATCTTATAATCACTATACCCAAGGGCACTTCAAATTGGCTGAATCGGAAACGTTACTGTGACATTTATTTTAACACACAAAATGACTAAAATGTAAAATGTTATATTTAATGACTCGGTAGGGCATTCTTCTTTTAGAGGTGTTAAACGGCAAAAGACGATTATTATCTTCTGTGAGAACACTTTTGGCGCACATGGGCTCGACCCCATGACTTTCTCATTTCCAGCCAGGTGTCTATTATTATCAAACCACCCGCATACCACTTCTCAACACCTTTACTTAGACAACTTGTGGCTCGGTGCGTAACGTAAGGTCTCAGCAATAATTATCGAATATTGATCAGTGATAGCACTTCATTTCAAAAGAACTGACATCATTTCTATTACTTAGTGATGTCAGAGATGGTGAAACCATTGGGCTTCGACGACGTATTTTCCCGACCCACTCATTTGTTCTCCTGTCCTCCCAGCTGACTCTAAGAACTCGACTCCAAATTCGATATACAATGATTAAATATTGCGTTAAACTTATAGGGTGGCATTCTCAAAAGCGGACTAACTTTAGTCCATGGTTTAATCCACCGACTACGTATGGAATGCCAAGTGTCCATATGAATATATTTTTGAATAATTTGATATGTCCCTAAATTACCATGATAAAATAATTATATCATAGTTATATTGTAGTTTATTAATTATGTAATTACATTTTATTTTAATTTAGTGACAGATTAGATTATTAAAAAATATAGAAATATGGACACTTGTCATTCCATACTTAGTCGGTGGATTAAACCATGGACTAAATTTAGTCCGCTTTCGATAACTAAGACAAATACATGGTTGTATTGCAGTGTCATTTCAAGCGTATGGGTCATCATCTGTCTCGAGCGTTGTCATGTAAATGCACTTACCTTTTGTTGGTGCAGGGACAACGGGGAAGGGGAGTGTTTCACAAAACTTGTCATCATTGACAAATGACACGTTTTGTTATAAGCTACTGAAATCCTTGCTTCTGATTGGTTAACAGCAGATTTGTCGGTGATTTTTGTCATTTGTCATTGAAAAAGGCTTTGTGAAACGCCTCCCAGGGATGGGAGGGGGAGGTGGAGGGGGTGGGGGCGTCAAGCAGCTCTTGTTCATGTTGCATCATTAAATATATTTTACTTGTTTCATTTTTCAACAGAAAATTCCAGAAAATTTCGTGGAGTGGAATAAGAAATATGGAAAAGTCTACGGGTAAGTACAAGCGGATAATCATGTCGATAGTAAACACAATGCAATGACTAAACAAGCCTGAAAAACACGAAATAAGAATGATAAACTACACACATGTTAGATATCATTAATATTTAAAGCGAAATCACGAATATAAACTTAAAGAGAGTCGGACAGTCTGGTAGATATACATGATGTATTATAGTACACGATATTTTGTATAAAGAGAAAGCAATTGGGTGGAGGCGGGGGGGGGGGGTATAAAGTATTAGGGCAGCCTCGTGTGCTGTAGCTCAGAGCCATGTATACACAGAGTTTGGCCAACTTGGTTTTACTTGGTCACAACATGGCGTATACTCTTGTTTTGTGTGTGTTTGCCCAACGAAGCAGTATTTGCCACGTTGTGTCCAAGTCGGAAACTGGTAGGCTAAACTCTTCTCATCAAGGCTCTGCTATATACTAGCTCTAACCTCATTACAAGTGGTGTATAGATCTTTTACGTGAATTAAAAAGAAGTCAAAAGTGCGCCATAAGATATATCATATCGGTCTTTAAGCGGGAATTGCCTGTTGCTAAAGGGGCGTCATTAGGGATTTTTAGATTCTGCACGACGAGAACGTGGACTGCCCTTTTAAGGCAATGTGACGTCCTTTTAAGGCACTGGCAGTGACGGCACATTGCCTTAAAAGGGCAGTCCACGATCTCGTCGTTCAGAATCTAAAAGTCCCTATTAAATATGCTGACGTAGCACTGCGTCAACGACTGATGCAGTTTTGACGCACTAAGTGAGAGTGCTATTGCACACAAATGAAATAACGCCTCCCATGCAAGGGATTTGATAGGTGTACATCCTCTTGTTTGTTACAGGACGTATTCATTCAGGACCCCAGTCCTTGTTGTTGGTGACCCCGAGATGTTGCGTCATCTGCTGGTCAAGAGCTTTAACAGTTTCCACGACAGAGTCGTAAGTATTGCAAAGGAGTTTCACTTTAAAGTCTGTCTGTATTTCTTGTAGCTACTTGCGCTCCCCATATATCAAATAATGCCTAATCGGTACCCGTTGATCCCCCATGATCCCCTTTTCTTATGTTAATTGAGAGCTGATTTGATGAGAGAACCACCTGTCAGTGACCATGCAGGGAGGTCTAATCCCTCCTGGCCAAACTAGTGCAGACAGACTTTAAGAGAGACACACAATTTTACATGTAATCTTTGAAGGCTTTAATAGTGATGATAGATTTGAGCGAGGTTACACCTCAATACGATCGGTACAACCAAACGAAACGTCGAGATAGAGCAAGAGTGGGACAATTTCTTATTTTTTTTGCCCCACGAACATTTGAAAAATCGCACCCCTCCCTTGAGCGCCAGGGGGGGGGGGGGGCCTGGATCCGCCACTGCTCAGTACTCTAATGGGGCGTCGCAAGAAAATTGCATCAATTGCAAATCCCCCAAATCAAGCTTAAGTCTTGCGATTGATTGTAAATTTGCAAATGATCGCAACTCAACTTTCTTGCATCGCAACTTTGGTAAGAGAGAGAGAGAGAGAGAGAGAGAGAGAGAGAGAAAGAGATAGGGAGAGAGTGAGAGAGAGAGGGGGGGGGGGAATAAAAGGTAGATCTAGTTAACTTAATTTAATTTTTAAAACATTATTCCTAACAAAATCATAGGAATTTTAGGAGATTAGTGGGGTGTTGCAAGAAAGTTGAGTTGCAATCGAATTTTACAACTTGCAATCAATCGCAACTTTCTTGCAACGTCCCATTAGTCTGACAGGCAGCGCCAAAAGCTCTGCCAGTGAAAATCTCGACAAAACAAAAGACAACATAAACCGACATAGCAGCGACGCTGCAATTTTTCAAAACAATTTTTACCCTTTCCCCATACCATTGTTTGTCCGTGTATATAGAGTTTCCCGCAGATTCCAGAGGAGTTGGAAGGAATGGTTTCTCTCTTGGAGGGCGAGCGATGGAAGGAAGTGAGGAATGTCTTAACCCCATCATTCAGCGGCGCAAAGATGAAACAAGTAGGTCTCTTTTTTACCATGTTTACACAGTGATTTGTTGGAATAAAGGGTTGTCGGATTACCTTCGATCACGATGATGACGGCAATGGTGATTGATGGTGGTGATTATGGTGATGAGAATGGGGATAATGATGCTGATGATGATGATGGTGATAATAATGATGATGAGGGGGTGGTGATGATGATAATAATGACAACGAGGATGATGATGATGATGACAATGAGGATGATGATTGAGGATTATTGTGGTAATGGTTATGGTTGATGGTGGTGTTGATAGTGGCTGTGTTGGTGGTGACGATAACAACGATGACGACGACGACGATAATGATGATGGGGATGCTATGATGATGGTGGTGGTGATAATCATCAGGGCGAGAAAAAGGAAACGGACATAAAGAAAGAGAGGGACATGGAGAGAGACAGCGAGACAGAGCGAAACAGAGAGAGAGAGAGTGAGGGGAGGGGGAGGGGAGAGAGAGATAGAGAGAGATAGAGAGAGGGAGAGAGCGAGAGAGAAGGGAGATATACATGTATATTGCGGGAGGGGTGGGGTGCATGAGAGGAGGATGAAAACTGTAAAGCTATCATGAGTTGCAGATAGAGAAGAAAAAACAAGAGAGGTGTGAAATTATGCTAGTAACTACAATTAACATCAACCATAATTCATCTGCTGGGAGCCACACAGAGTTGATGCCCTTTGCCTAAAAATAGTCAAGTATTACAGTTTTCTCATTTTCTACTTATTCACAGATGTCACATCTTGTCAACAATAGCGCAGATAGTCTCGTCAAGCATATCGGCATCATGCAGAAAGAGAACGGACACACTGAATTCCAAAGGTAAGTTCTAAAATTATTTAATTATAATGATATAAATAATAATAATACTACTACTTCTACTACTACGATAGATAATGATAATGATAATAATGCGAATACTATTAATGATAATAATGCGAATAATAATAATAATAATAAAAATAAGATAATAATAATAATAATAATGATAATAATAAGATAATAATAAGATAATAATAATAATAACAATATTGATAATTAACTACTATATTTCTAACAGATTATATTGACTCTCAATGAATAATGTCGTTGAATAAGTTCTTCCCCAGGTCTTCATATTACTTTACCATGTTAACCGTATACACATGTGTACGTATATATAAATATGTATATATAAACAGGTACCCCTAAAATAGTGTTTACATGATGTGTACATCCACTTTGTCTCTTTCAATTGTCGGAACACTGCTCGTGCTTTCTCTCTGACATGTAATTTCTAGTTTTGAAATTCAAAAGATTATTTTCGTTATTTTTCTTTTCTTTTGCAGCCTATTTGGGTCTTTCGTCATGGACACGGTTGGGAGCTGTGCTTTTGGTATCGACATCGATTCGCAGTCCGATCCCAAGAGCCCTTTTGTCACCAACGCTAAGAAAGCCTTCCAGTTTGATCTCACCAACCCCCTCTTCATCCTTGGAAGTAAACAAAATGTTTTTAGCATTATTTGAGCCTCGTTGGGTTTTCTGTTGTACGCAGAAAACCTAAGTGTTGTATTCTTTCATCAATATTCGACTTCAAACACATTTGTTTTGAAAAATCCTCGCAGAAATGTGTCTTAATAATATCCTCTTTCACATTATGATACAATTCAAGTGAAATTTTGACATCAAATATTTGGGGCTCCCAACACTTTAGAGGGGCTTTAACATCCCGATGAAGTACTTTGTTTTTAATTTTTGCCTGTCACTTATCACGGAACAACATGATGCAAAGAGTAAGAGTAAGAGAAAATGTTTTGAAGGAAAAACAGGAGAAAATATTAGTATACTAGTATCTTATTCTAATGGTAAGTCAAAATTGTTATTATTTATTGTTATTATTATCATCATCATTATCATTATTATTATTAATTACAATTTATTACTCGTTCTTTTTGAAAGCTCTCATACCAATATTGGGGAAAGTCCTGGCTTACTTCCGGATTGCAATGTTCATACCTGCTGACACCCTGGACTTTTTCAAGGATGTCAACGACAAGACGATTGCTCTGAGAAAGAGCAGCCCCTCTGGTCCCAACTCTAAGGTATACAGTCAAACTTGTTTATAGCGACTGCCCAAGGGAAACACAAAAAGTGGTCTTTGTGGACAGGTTCCTTTAGTATTAATTGTTTCAATGAGAAACCATTTTCAAGGGAAACAAAAATTGTGCTTGTTGTAGACAGGTGGTCTTTGTAGACAGGTGGTCACTAAAGCAGGTTTGACTGTATTTGAAGTGTTTTTGATTTTAACAACAGCAAATTAGCAATTGATTAATTTAGTCTGACTTCGGCTTTCTGTTCAATCTTGTGATTCACGCCGATGAGGGCAAAACGAAAAGATTTAGTATTTCTGCTTTCGTCATTTTAATTTTTTAATTTATTTTTGCAGTACAAATATTATCTTTTATTAACTTTCTTATGATTTTCGAATCATCAAAATGAATTCATCAGATTGGCACAGTTTTGCGGCATTGGTGTCCTTTGGCAAGACATTAATTTACATTTGCCCTACTCGACTAATGTGAGTTAAAATTGGTACCTTGCAGGAATTGATTCCTAGATAGGCTACAGCGCCTAATAATTGTGGAGCGTCAGGGGGTGTTTCACAAAGATCCTAAGTCGAACTTAACTCTAAGTTGGACTTAAATATTATGGAGAGCCCCATTTGTAGCCTTAAAATAAAATATATTCAATTAAAAAGTGTTTTTTTTAGACTTTTCATAGATTACACATAAAGACCACGAAATCTCCTTGATATTAAATAGAAATTATGATTGATTTGAATCATCATTTTATGCCTTGAAAAATAACTTTTACAAAATATTTTTCAAAGATGTTAATGGCTTTCCATAATTTTTAATTCCAACTTAGAGATAAGTTCAACGTAGGATCTTTGTGAAACACCCCCCGGAGTGTCAAGTCTGACATACATGAGCGCTATACAAGAACCCTCTATTATATATTATCGCTATTACTTTATAACGGTTTGTTATGCATATTACCATACTCACGAAACTATCTTCACAGAGGGTAGATTTCCTGCAATTGCTGCTTGACTCCCAGAAGCGAGAAAACATCGACAAGGAACACAAGCCCGAGGAGGAGGAGGATGATGACGACATCCATGCCGATCTGGACAAGCACCACGATGTCCAGTACCACTCGAGGGGTATTGGCAAGAAAGCCACTCTGACGGACAATGAGGTCTTTGCTCAGGTAAGAGGCGGAAACGGAAATTTATCGCTAAAGTCATATTGAGTCGAAGCCCGAAGCCCTAAACTGTTTGTCTTAATTTCATGGTTCTTAGATGCAGTAAACATATTGCATATTCAGATATGAAAAAAACTAAACATTAGGTTAACTGAAGCTTCTAGATAATCAACAGATTGACGTCTTGTACAACTTTCGAAGTTAACCTAAAACAACAATGTTCCCATGGTGTTTTCCCACAGATAGACCAATTAAAATGTTCCAATACCTCTCTATGGCCTTGCGCTAGTACTCCCGGTTCCCACTAAATAGCACTTTTATGAAGGCTGACCAGCAAGTTATTATTTATCACTATAAGTTTTTAAAAATAAAGTTTCCTACTATAATAATAATTCCGCTTTTATATAGCGCTTAATACATCTACGATGTCTCTAAGCGCTTTACAGATATACTATTACCCGGTCATTGGATTCAATACTTTCCCGCACACACTGTGTACACAATCTCCACTCCCTGGGGAGCATTCCAGCCAGGCGTTACTTGACGCTCAAAAACTGTTTGACCAACAATGACGGTCGCATCCTACCGGGTACCCATTTAACATCTGGATGGAGAGTAGTAATTGCAGGTAGATATCTTAGAACTCTCGACCTTCGCATCTCCAGTCAAGCGCCTTAAACCACTCGACCACGACACTCCTACTATCCATCCCATTAAATCTGTTGCCATTTTCGATTCATTTATTTTTTCATTTCATCACTTAAATCAAAATTAGGGGCTGCTCTTTTTTACTGCTGGCTCCGAGACCACCACCACTCTCCTTGGGTTCATCGCTTACTCCTTGGCCACAAATCCCGAGGTTCAGGAAAAGCTCATCGACGAGATCGACAGGGTGACGCCCTCTCGCGACAGTGTTGGGTATAAGTCTGTTGCAACAATGCCTTACCTGGACCAGGTGGTCTGTGAGACTCTGCGGATATTTCCACCTGCTGCCGTGTAAGATTTTATTTTTGTCGTTGTAGCCCTGCATTTTAGTAGAAAATGGCAAATATTGTGACAAATTGTGGCAAAATATGGGTAAATTTCTTGTCAAATGACGTTACAGAGCCAGGCTGAGATTCGTAGCCTTACCCTCCAAGTGACTGAACCGCGAAACCACAAATCTGGCCACAAATGGTAAAGAACGCTTTACACACACACTATCGTTTGGAAATTATATCTCCTGCCACGTGTTTGTCGGCTCTATTTGGGCACATATCGAACAGATTGTATCACAAACTCTGCTTGATATAATGTGTTAATATTAAAGGGGAATTAACCTCAAACTACATTTTAGTTTCAGTTTGTAGGACAATAAAACAATTATCTGAACAATATAAAACATCGTAAATTTGACGAAAGGGAAGGACGTTACTCTTCTTCAGAACCCTTCGTCTTGCGTCTTTCTCGGCTCTAAGAATTTTCAGATTGTCGCCATTGTGTTTGCGCACGGCCCGTTCTGTGAGGTCGGCAAGGAGTCGACCGCTATCGGGTACGAACGTTTCCCTGCTGTAAATTGTAAAATGATCACTGCAGATCACATCGTTTTTCCTGTCGTACTCCACCTTCAGAGCTGCTACCCATAGCTTGAATATTTCATTGCGATTGTGTGGGTCTGGAAACCGATGAAACGATTTCCCCTTGGTTTTCGAGGAAGAATTATTACACCAAAATACTTGGCAGTACACCATGTTTGACGTGCATTGCTTATAACGCGCGCGCCGCGCTACATCAGTTCTCCATGCGATACGTCACAATCCGTAAGTTTTTAAGGAAAATTTCGACAAAATAGCAGCTTCCTTGGGCAGCAGACGACGTCGTAAATATGGCTAAACAGGGTCTCTTTATTGTACTTGCTAGACGATATTATTTGGCCAAGAGCGATCCTTTTATATCAAATAAAACCTTGCTTTACTCTTTATGTCATAATAATCTTCATAGTCGAGAGGTTAATTCGTCTTTAAGTTAAAAAAATAAAACGAAATAACAATTTATCTTAATATGTTCACAGTTCCAACAGAATGTGTAACGAGACCTTTGTACACAATGGATTGATGATTGAGAAGGGCACCCAAGTCTTCATTCCTGTCTACACCATCCATCATGATCCGGACTACTGGCCAGAACCAGAGAAGTTTGTCCCGGAGAGGTATGTACGACAGCAGCTTCATTGTCTTCACATATGGACGGCAACCAATGCCATAAAGTTCGATCCATAAAAAATACCGACCTTCATTAAGGAATCTACAAAAGCTCGATCACCCTTTAAAAAATGAATGTACATGTTATTTGTGATTAATGTACATGTACTCCTATATTTTACGAAAATGGTTCTTACGATACTAAGAAGTAGAGCCGCATCCCTATTTTTGTACCGGGGGGGGGGGGGGGCTTTCTCCATCCCCTAAAAGGGGTTTGACGGTGCCTTTTTGTAGGATATCGTTTAAGCTGTGGAGTTTTTCTTTTGTGTACTTTTCTTATGTGTTTACTGACAACATTAATGGGCATGGAGCGGGAGGGGGAGGGGGTACTCTTACGCCTACCCTAAGTCCCTCATTGGTAATTATTGAATAATTTGTACGTTTAATAATTGTATATCACAGATTCACCAAAGAAGCCAAGGCCAAGCAACACCCTTTGGCTTGGCAACCTTTCGGAGCCGGTCCTCGTAACTGTATCGGGATGCGTTTTGCTTTAATGGAGACCAAGATGGCCGTCGTGCGTGTTTTCCAGAACTACCGGCTCGAGACAAACGCACAGACAGAGGTAAAAGAAAAACAAACAAACAAACTTATAACAAACATCCATGCACAATGTGAAAGAAGATTTGATGATAAATACAAATATAGGCTAAACTCTTTCCCTCATGGATATTCATTAACTCTACCCGATCAGAGACACAAACTTGATTAACAATTGTATTGATTGATGTTGATGTATTGCATAAAAGGAACTACAAAACTCTCATTGTTGTTGTTGTTGTTAGTTTGTTTGTGTACATGACATTTTGGCGGGTCACATCTAATCGTTTCGGTTTGCTTTTAAGACCCAGGAATCTATATACATATATCATGTCTACAGTAGGCTTGCGGGTGCACCATGTGAGAGAGAGAGAGAGAGAGAGGATTGAGGAGTCATGAAAAGGACTCTGACTCGGTAATCTTTCTTGGGGGTGTGTAGTCCTGAAAAGGACTGTGTGTTATCTTTCTTAGCTTATAGTTCTAAGGAGAACTATAGCGCTTGGAGAGGATGTCATCTTGTCATAAGAAATGAATGAATATACTATACTTTATTCAAAATAATTGTGATTTTTGTCGTTGTTCATTTCTCTTTAAATCAGATTCCTCCAAAGTTCAACAAGAACGGGTTTCTGACTCCGCCCAACGGGATAACACTCAAGGCAGTGCCAAGGACTGACAAGGTTGCCTAATGACGATTCCCATTCAGTCAAAGTAGCTTGCATGGAAAAACTGTCGACCTGAAATGATCGGAAATTGAAAAAAGAAATCAATAAACTAAAATTTGTTTTCAGTTTGATAGAATGCAGGTAATATATAACAACTACTACAACAACAACAACAACAACAACTACTACTACTACTACTACTACTAATAATAATAATTTTGTTTACCCATGCAAAGAGGCCTCCAGTATAGGAAAAACAACAGCGCCATTGTTTCTAGCTAAAGTAGATTATTTCGGCTGCTCGAAATTAAACTGTAAAATCTTAGTGTTAATCGTGTTTAATAGGCTTTAATCATATATGTAAAAAGTAGTGTTTATTGCAAGTCAACTGTAGCTACTGCTAGCCCATCCTACTGTGCATCTGCGTCGAATGTAAATACACCGGTTTACTAATACATTTAAATGTTATGCATACTGTTGAAACAAAGGTTGATCTTGACAACCGGAAAGCTTGCCCGAGGCAAGTCTGACATAGTGACAAGTAATGTATGCAGACTGGATTCCAAGTATTGTAGTTCATTCAATAATAACAGGTTGATAGAATAACTCGTAACTAGGTCTCCAGGAAAGAAACATCCATTTCTAAAATATTTTTTGCGTCGATATATCTACCATTAAAGACAGCATTCTACATTTACAAGTTTTGTTTAGATTGTTTGGTTCAGTACCATTTGATATATTATCCTAAAAATATATTATGAGCGAAGTCATATGAATAGCTGTGTTCACTCTTACAATGTCGTCCTAACGCTTTGAAAACAAAATTCTCATTTGGTATCTGTATTGTTTAAAAAAAAATCAATCACAGACACACGAAATAAAATTAAATAATAAAACAACGGTATATCGCAATAAATGAACTAACGCACTTATTTATTTTTCGTAAATAATATTTGTTTTTACATTTTTGTTTTTGTGTGGGTGCATAAGTATATGAGGGGCGTGTGTAAAAAGGAGTTTGATGAGTCATTTTGAGTTCAGATTTTCTGCCTCTTTTAAGATCGTTTGTTTTGTGTGATAAAATTAGACACACAACAAATATAAAAACCGTAAATATATACGGTAGAAGATAAGCACGGTAGATAAAGAGATTGAGAAATATTCCACGATTGAAGAGATGATCAGAGATATACGGATATATAGTAAAGAGAGAGAGAGAGAGAGACAGAGAGAGAGAAAGACAGAGAAGGAGAGATGCATACAGAGAGAGAGAGAGAGAGAGAGAGAAAGAAAGAGAGAGATAAAAAGATAACAGAGAGGGAGAAAAGTGAGAGAGAGAGAGAGAGAGAGACAGAGAGAGAGAGAAATACAGAGAATGAGAGAGGCATACAGAGAGAGAGATAAACCCCCAAAAAAGAGAAAAGAGAGGGAGAAAAGTGAGAGAGAGAGAGAGAGAGAGAGAGAGTGTGTGTGTGTGTGTGCATGATAGAGAGAGATAGGGGGGGGGGGGGTTATCAGCAAATAATCAAATCTTATCTCCTTTTCTCTAAGCTTATAATAGCCTTTTTGTGTCATTTTTTGTAAATGCACCGGCATCCAGTTTAAACAAATTATCTTATCTTTCTTATGCAAATATGCAAATTGTTTCAAGGTGATTCAACCACTCCGACAATGCAAACTTATCTCCCTCACTGGGTCCTTTTTCACTCCTTCTTGCCCACCTCTCTCTCTCTCTCTCTCTCTCTCTCTCTCTCTCTCTCGCCAATTGTCGAAGAGATGGGGGGATGTGCTCCCGACCTACAAATTTGCTACGTTCGCACTTTCCGTTCGTCCTTTTCAATCAGGGCCATAACAATCAGGTGCATTAAGAGTTCAAATACAATTTGCATTCATCTCATAAAATTCTTGAAGATCAATTCTATACTCGTTCTACATGTTCGTGACACAATTTCAAAAGGGTTGCAAAAGAGATAAAGAAGAAGAGAGAGAAGAGTTCGGGCGGTAATATCTGCACGATCATGACGATCATGGTATCATAAAGGCATAAAATCACAGATACGTGAGCTCTAATTTTGCCACAAAAGTTATTTTCTTCGTCATACGAGCACGCCATTGCTGTATAACTGACTTGAGCTCGGAATTAGTTGCAACAAAATGTCTGACTTAGAAATGGCTACCATATCAAGAACCTGTTTCCTGATACTCTTGGTTTCATTTTGCTTTGGATTTCCCAAGGGAGAAGGTAAAACGCACTTCGCATATTTTCAAATACACTGTTACCAATAAATTTGGCATACTTTTCTTCCTTATCCCTTGTTCATAATATGATTGCGACTGTATGGTTTATTCTTGATATATGCAGTTTTTAACATCTCAAAGCTTTATTGATCAATCCCTATCACCATGATGGTAGAAGGGGGATAAGTCCAAGAAGTTAGAGAGGAGGAAAGGAAGGGAGAGGGGTTTAGGGGTATATTGTGTTTTAAGAAAAGCTCATAATTCCAATTCTTTATAATAATATGTTGAGAAATATGAAACTCATTGTTTTATTTCTTCATTTAGTCTATTTCTGAAAAAAGCTATCTTGTTCTAGTTTTTTGGGATGAAACAATGTGTAATGCAGTTATCATTTCCTATTATGTGATTGTGATATATTTAAGTCTTATACAACGTGAAATTATGAACAATGAACTATGTTGTATTTATGTTCGTTTATTAAATGATAAAAAAGGATTTGTTATAATTATGTTGCAGTTTTGTATAAACTATGTTATGTACGAAAAACAATTGGAGCTTTGAGAAATAAAATAAATGAATACAAAAACATGCGGATTCTTTAGATTGATTGAAAAAGAAGATGAACTTTATCTATCAAGAATCACTTTATGGAAAGTAGTAAACACGGTAAAAGAAAATGTATTAAAACTTTATGGGGAACTTCATCCCTGTAAATATTGCTGTCTTGCAAAACAACCATTATGCTCCTACAGATAATGACGGCGGGGCTCGGAGTTGTCACACAACTGCTCTATAAATCATGCACTTTTCTTTGTATAGATTTACACGCCAAATTTTCGGTCCAAAGACGATTTCAGGAATATGCTGAGTTGCGTCTTTGACTAAAGATTGCGCCTGGACCTGTTTAGGCATTGATATTATATACCCGGAAGTCACTGAATGGTGTAACTGAAATAAGAAAGCATGTATATGCTTGTAAGTAAACAAGCAGGGGACCGATGGCTTTTAGTCCGCTCCGAGGGATTTGTTAATGAGGACTAATGCTTTACCAAAGGGCACGAGCGCATTGACTTTGTTTCGAACCCGTGAACTTCCGGTTACGAGACCACGCGGCTGTAGCTACCACTGAGCCATCGCACCTCCTCCTTTGTTTCAAATCAAGCAGTCAGGTAAAAAAAAAATCATCATCATCAAACAAAGTGCAAGCCCATCTTCTAGTTCAAATGTTGATAAAATACGTGCCTTTATGTTTATTGTTTATTTTGTTTTTAAATCATGTTTTATATCTGATTCACTCCAATTGTATGCATTTCTCCATCCTCGAGGACTCACAAATACTCCGACCATGGCTGAAACCGTCACCATTGGTAAGATATACCCTTGCATATGAAAGGAAATTGTATGAACGAAATGAAAACTGAACTCAGTGATTGCGGATGCCAAATTAAGTTATTCATTAATTCAAAATTATATCTAAACTATTAAGTTTAGTCATTCTAAGTGGTTCGGTCGATCTTTCCTTCTGAACAGCAGTTCCTTGTCGTAGGGAATTAGTTCAAACAATATTTTCATGAAGAAAAATATCTACACTATTAGGAATTCCATTTACATCTATAAGGTAGGTCCATTTAGACAAAAAATAAGGTTTTCGTTTAGCTTTTCTTCAATATGTAGATACCCATTTAACGTGTACAAAATAGGTTCATTCAAACTAGAAAATAAGGTTTTTGTTTAGATTTGTGTGCAATGTGTAGATACCCATTCTACGTGTGCAAGGAAGGTTCATTCATACTATAAATAAGGTTTCCGCTTAGATTTTCTACAATTTGTAGTTTGGCGTGCCTTTTTACATGTATTAGATGGGTTCGTGACTTCGTTTAGAGTAGACAATCACTTTTTCTATGATCGCTATAAACCTTTGAACTATGATTGATGTGATTTTCTCTCTTTCTCTTTCTGTGTCTGTCCCTGTCTGTCTGTCTCCTTCTGTATGTGTGTGTGTGTGTGTTTTAATTTCATATTCTGCTTAACGAATTAACATTTTCTATGCAATACATCCCCAGGATACACTGCGCTGCTTACTAGTGAGTCTCCAATAATTGACCAAACCGGTGAGATACCTTACATATTATCTTTGTAGAAGAATGAAATATAATAAATTCATACATTTATGACAATAAATTTGTTTTTCTTTGATCGCTATAAACATTCACTTTGATTGAACTGATTCTCTCTCTTTCTCTTTCTGTGTCTTTCCCCGCCTGTCTGTCTACTTCTCTTTGTGTGTGTGTGTCTTTAAAATCATTCTGCTTAACGAATTAACCCTTTATATGCAATACATTCTCAGAATACACAACGATGCCTACAAGTGCGCCCCCTACTGACCAAACCGGTAAGATACCTAATAGGCGTTGTGGCGTGCGCCTGTAATCCAGCTAAAAGTGGAAGTTACAAACTGATTCAGCAGAGGACGCAGGTTCGAAACTGAGTCACGTCTTTCGGATGGTGACGTTTAAAGGTCGGTCCCCAGACGTAAATAATCATATCTGATTGATACACGTCTGTAAAAACCCAATACACACACACACACACACATAATATATTTCTATGTAGAAGGATGAAATATGAGTGCATTTATACTTTCGCGATATTTCTTATTATGATGAGGAATGTTCGTGGTTCATAAAACATCACTTTCAAAGGGGAAGTCAGCCCTCAACATTGATTAATCTGATGCTCTCTCTTTCTCTCCCTGTCTATGTCTTTGTTTATTAAACTCTCTTTTTCTCTTTTTCTGTCTGTCGCTCTCAACTCTCTCTTTCTCTTTCTGTGTCTTTCCCCGTCTGTCTGTCTACTTCTCTTGGTGTGTGTGTCTTTAAAAAAATTCTGCTTAACGAATTAACCCTTTCTATGCAATTCATCCACAGGATACACAACGATGCCCACAAGTGTGCCCCCTATTGACCAAACCGGTAAGATACGTCATATAATTGTATATGTATACATGTGTCACTCTTATATGATTACTGTTAAAATTGAAATCATACCTTGATAGCAAACTACTTCAGAGGAAAGCATAAATATCAGAGAATTAGAATGATGAAAGCTAAAATGAAATCAGACAAAAAATGAGAAAGTTATGAATTTTTGAAAGTTCAGATAATATATTTTTTCTTTTTCGGAACGCTAAATACCTTCAACCCTGATTGATCCGATACTCTAATTTTCTCTCCCTGTCTCTGTATCTGTTTATATCACTCTCTCTTTCTCTTTCTGTGACTTTCCCTGTCTGCCTGTCTTCTTCTCTACATGCGTGCGTGTGTGCGTGTGTGTATTTAACAAAGAAAAAAAATCTGCTTAAAGATAATGTTGAGTTCTGGTCATGCGATTGCATTGTGAAAGAAAAGATGTGGAATGGATCCAAAAAAAGTTGATCATGTAGCATGTAAGTATTGGTGTGTACTGCAAGGTTCTGGAGTCATCAAAATCAATAAATTTGACCCAGTCTTGGTAAGGTAACAAGCACTGCACAGTGTACACAGAAAGATGTATATGGGACTACTCAAAATGGTGTCGGGGCTACTTACCTTGATTTCCTTATTTTTCTATGCTCATTACTCAGCCAGTATACATTTTCTCCCAAAATTGTTTGGCAAATGACACTTATATTTGTAATCTTGAACATTCAGTGTAAGTTTCGTTTGAATCTGTGAAAATTTATTTTTTTATTTTTACCAGAACTCAAGTTTATCTTTAACGAATTAACCCTTTCTATTTGCAATTCATCCTCAGGATACACTACTCTACCTACAAGTGCGCCCCCTATTGTCCAGACTGGTAAGATACCGTAGAATGACGAAATATCGTACATTACATGATGTGTCACTATTATGTGATTAATGTTAACAGGAAATCCTACCTTGATAGCAAACTAGTTTAGAGGAGAACAAAAATATCAGAGAATTAGAATTAGGAAAAGCTTAAATGAAATCAGACAAAAAATGAGAAAGTTATGAATTTTTGAAGTTGTACATCACTTTAGGCATTGGCTCTCCAAATTGGCTGAATCGGTCTCTCTGCTGTCGTGGCGGGCAACTTTTCCATTTTGTTCCAACACACAAAATGACTAAAATTTCTTAATTTTACTTCAAAAAATTATGAGGGCCTTATCTTTTTATGTGAGGAGCTTAATTCCAAAAGGAGCTAAATCCACTTTGATGAAAATTGAGCTATTGATATCAAAACATTGTTCACGTAAGTACCTGTCTATCAACAAAATTGTTAACCTAAACTTTGGGGGGAATTATGAAAAAATGCAACTTCTGATATCACTCTTAAAGAGACGCCTGTACAAAATCTGGTAAACAATTCCCTTTTTCTCGGAAGTTACAAAAATGGATTTAGCTCCTTTTGGAATTAAACTCTGTTATCCATATTTTATCTTTCGTAGTACCCAAAGTGAGAACGCACTTAAGAAAGAACCAGAAATGAATGATCATATTTTACACGAATAACGGGATAGTAATCCACGACTACGGTACACCCACTGACCCTAATTTGAGATTCATATAAACTCAGTGATCTCCTATTTCAAACATTCATAACTTTCTTAATATTTGTCCGATTTATTTCAAACTCTCGCCGTCTGTTTATCATATTTTTCTGCTTCCTTACAAATGAGCTTACTTCAAGGGTTGTATTGTCCTTTAATATACACTGCTGAGTCTTTAACAAACTCCGAGCGCCACATGTTAGTTTCTTTAAAATTACCATCCTCATTTTAAACGCGACATGGCATAGGCCTAGTATCAGAAAAAATTCTTTGTTCATCAACGGCCTATATGCCGGTTTCAAAGTGTTTCGGAATTCGCAGGAATTCGAAGGAAATTGGAATTGTAGGGTTACGCTTGGTGCACCATGGATCAATAAACCAAAAATAAGCCGGTTTTGGCCAACTAATAGTATGGATGGGGACCATTCGGAAAAAAACAAAGGGAAATGAGGCCCGAAATCATTAGGCCTTTTGGTTAGATAAACTTTGTTACAAAATGAACCATTTTGTTTACTGATTCAACGGCTTTTGAACTTCATATCTCGTATGTCATTAGTCCTAGTAATGTTTATCTAAATTTGATTCAAACCTAAATACAAAATTTGTTTATCGCTCAACAGAGCCTGGAAGTACAAAGGAAGCAGAGACGAGGGCTTCGTCTAACAGTCCCACGGGTATGTGTCGTGCTGAATAATGGCTAAATCTGAATAAAATCATCGGGTTGTGTTGGTTAACTTAATTAACACGGAGCGCTAAATATTACAAAATGTTGTTTTTATACAACTGCCCATCCCCCTTTTTATTCTTTCAAATTTCTGTGCCAAAAAAGGGGACACCTGGAAATTTGACACTTTTACCTTAATTTATTATTGTTGTGAGTAGAGTTATTGACGAAGAGGCACCTTAAAATGTGATAAAATGGAGATATCTATGCCATAGAGACCTTTTAGACTTGTGGCTCCCTTTAAAAAAACCCGTGATTATAATTCTGTCAGATATTTACAAGTGCTACCTTTTGACGCAAAGAACCTGTATCATATTTACCGCTGGACAAGAGGCGTCATTTTACGTGACGTAACGCTGCGTTAGCGAGGGGATTTAAATTGTATTTTGCTGGTGTACCCAGGGAGGTGTTATACCCTGGTGTACCCCTACTGTATTTGTTTTTGTTATCTTGATCGTCTTCCGTGATCGCCTGAGCATTGATACTTTGTTCAATCTTTTCACATTATTATTCCTTTTGCTTGATCAAACGAACTTTTTGACAAAATCACAAACACAAATTATAACCATTTTGTATCACGCAACTAATTTTATGCATTTGCAGAGGGAGGGAGAACTAAGCAAGCGACGACAACAGGATCGCCTTCAGGTAAGTAATCATCAATTCCAAATAGTAGGAGTGGTAGTCATGGTAGCAGTAGTAGAAGTGGTATCGTTATTAATATTTTAATTATTATTGTTATTATTATTATTACTATTATTATCATCATCATCATCGTCGTCATCGTAATCGCATCGTCATCGTCATCATCATCGTTATCATTATAAATATGTTATTATTATTGTTATATTATTATCATTCTCATTATATCAATATTATTATATTATCTTTATCGTCTTTATCATTATTATTATCATACAAATATGGACTACCCTCCTATCTTTTGAGTACTTCCACTTCGATTGACCCTTTTACCTCTAGAATAACAGAATTTTAACATATTATATATTTTCCTTATTTTGTTGTTGTTTGTTTAACATTAATTTAGCCTGTAAAGCGCATTGAAAATTATATTATCGGATTGTTATCGGTATATAGAAACGATTGTTTGTAATTTGATGTTGGTGTTGGTGGTGGTTATTTTTACCTGACTGCTAAGAAAGCATAAATGCTTATTAGTAATCAACCAGACGGCCGACGGCTTTAGGTCCTCTCCGATGGACCTGGTAATGAGGAGTGATGCCTTATGTATAACGATAGTGCATGTAACAATCATCATCACTACCACCATGTTGACAGGAAAGAATGTGTTGCCACTTGTAATTATTTTGTCGGTATTTTGTTTGTCTGAATACACAGTTAAGGCAAGTTCGGTACTCGATCTCAGTGCCGCATTCGGTGCCATAGCTCTCATACTCCTTATCGTCACCTTCTTCGTATTACGAGGCATGTACCAGACGAGAAACGACGACAAATTGGAGATAACAGAGTGAGTAACAAAGTGCCACCTTCGCATAACCATGAAATGTATTGCGCTATCTATCTAGAACTTCTTTTCCGAGGCGCTCACGGACAAAAAAGAAAGAAATAAGTGTCCGAACATTAAAGAACCATCATAGTCTCGTGTCGAGTATTGCTAAACAGGATACGATTTGAACTTGAATTCGAAACTCTCTGATGATGCTTATTCAGCCCTTTCACCAGTCATGCTGGGGGGTGTTTCACAAAGATCTTAAGTCGAACTTAACTCTAAGTTGGACTTAAAAGTTACGGAGAGCCATTTTTTAGCTTTAAAAAAAAGTATATTCAAAAGCGAAAAATAAGTTATTTTATATTTTTTATAAATTCCACATCAAGAACATGAATGATTGGAATCAACATTCTATGCCTTTTAAAATAACTTTTATAAAATATTTTCAAATATGCTTACGGCTTTCCCTAATTGTTAAGTTCAACTTAGAGATAAGTTCAACTTAGGATCTTTGTGAAACACCCCCTGGTCGTTTGCAGCTTAGGGAACGTAGGTCAAGTGGAAAAGCACTATATATATTTTGGGTGATACCCCCTCCCCGTAGCGCAAACCAGGGCCCCTTAACTTATTGTTTCCTTACTGGGTGTATATGGATTACACTAAGGTGAGACGTTCTGTGAGTTGTTAATAATAATAATAATAATAATAATAGCTAGTTCTTATATAGCGCCTTTCAGGACCGAAGGCCCTCTCAAAGCGCTTTACAGATATATATATATATATAATTACCCCGGTCATCGGATTCAGGCTTACCCGCACACAATGTATGCCCATTCTCCACTCCCTGGGGAGCATTCCAGCCAGGCGTCATTTTTGACAAGCGCGCACTTGCTAATCTAAGCACATTAGCTTCCGCCTCCTACCGGGTACCCATTTCACACCTGGGTGGAGAGTGGCAAATGTAGATCAATGTCTTGCCAAAGGAAATTAACTGTACACGTATCTTTCTAAAGTTGGTCTGATACACGATTACCATCATAATCATTTTACTAGTAGTAGTGTAGTAAAGTATAGTAATTATAGTAACAAGGGTGAGAATAAATAGTAAAAAATCATTATATCATATGGATTAATGACTTCTGCTGTTCCAGCCAATACTGATTTCACGAAGGAGTTAATGACTTAGAGTTTTAAAAAAACATTCAAATAAAATATTGTATATACTTCTTCAAAAGCATTAGTACGATTTGAATGCCAAAATTAAAATCTGGCCACATTATTAGTAAAATTGTAATTATAATTTTTTGTTTATTTGAAATTTATAATTTGTAGGATTCCATTGGTGAGAGTAACAAGCGACGGAGCAAAATCAAACAATGCAGAGGAAACATGGTCACCAACTTGATACAATTACTATCAATTTTTGTTGTGTAAGAATCATCGAGCCACACACTTAATGTACAATTAAGTTCTTGACAATGTAAGAACCCGCCGGGAATAATTTTGTTCAAAACATCATAATTAAAACGTGAGGTGAGGTGTACATGTACTGTATAATTAATGAGAAATGTCATAGTTATATTTTTGATTTGGAGGTAGTATTTACAATTTGCTTATTATGTATAGTGAGTAACCAGTTAAAGAGTTCAGATATATTAAAACATGGCACTTAGTCATTTAACATACATAACACTTTATACATTTAATGCAAATGTTTCTCTTTGCAAGAATCTATGTAGCCTACACATAATATGTTCAAATAAATCAACTCTGTACTATACTTTTAGGAATTATATTATTGTCTACTGTAACTAAGGGGAGGTGAAAAAAGTGTTGTTGGCTCGATAATTCTCGACTAACTAATCAGGAAATTATCAAGTGTGCCAGTGCTCAAGCTGGAGTATATACTTGGAGAGTGGTAACAAAATGCTCAATTCGGTCCCACAATTTTGAAGACATCCAAACAGACCAAAACAAGAATCCGTTATTTTCAAGGTAGCCGATGGAGTTCTCCTTAATACTTTATTTTAAGACTGATGTGTAATACATACAGATGCCAATATAGTAGACAGTTCGTATTACAGGTGTGATTATTTTGTGCGATTCTCAGCTTTTTTCATATTACATCGGCTCCCTTCAAGTTAATATTGTATTGGGGGTGGGCATGGTTGTTTAGCCCCCTAGATTATATTAGGTTGATAAGATTTAGCTTCAGGGCCCGTTGCGCTAAACTTACCATTGCTGGTAACTTTGTCATCAATGATAACTACCATGGAAACCTCGATTCGAATGGCTGTTGAGCCCTGTTACCATGGTAGTCGCCATTGATGGCAAAGTTACCATCAATTGAAAGTTGTATGCATGCGACAGGCCCCTGGTCTGAGGGTTTAAAAAACATACAAATTGAGTTTTAGTCATCATTATACTCTAAGAGAGTCATCATCATTATCAAACAGAGTCTGTAGGGCGCCATCATGACTTTTTTGTGTAAAAAAAACATGACTTGCCGACTCTACCAAGTTCAGAATTTGAATGAATAATGAAATAAAGCTTCCTAATACACAAATGAGTTTCACAAACATCAATTCAACATCTTAACATTGATTTTCTTTGGATTTTACGTGTTTTACGTGGTCAAATTCATCCCCTCCCTGTAAGTCTGCCCGCCTATCTCATCATATGCCCGGGAAAAGGGAATGTTGTACATATTGTATATCCGAGAGATGAAATAATGTAATAAATCTAAATTACAAATAATTTTCAGAAATATCAATTCAACTTCTTTACATTTATTTTTTCTTTGAATAATAACGTGTTTATGTCCCATGCAGTCACACCAACGAGAGCTACAATAGACATTAGACCGAATGACGATGTATGGGATGGTATTAAATTGGTTTGAAGTGGGTCGGCGGTGTGACTCTTTACCCCGTTCATTCTTCTTTTTCTTCTTCTTCTTCTTTTTCTTCTTCTTCTTCTTCTTTTTCTCCTTTTTCTTCTTCTTCTTCTTCTTCTTCTTTTTCTTCTTCTTCTTCTTCCTCTTCTTCTTCTTCTTCTTCTTCTTCTTCTTCTTCTTCTTCTTCTTCTTCTTCTTGAGAGAGAGAGAGAGAGCGAGAGGAAGAAAGATAAATAGAGGAGGAGGGGATCGAAAGAGGGGATAGTGAAGGGATAGAGGCAGATAGAAAGACAGTGAGTGATAGCGAGATACAAAGAGAGAGGGACAGACAGAAGGAGAGAAAGAGAGAGAGAGAGAGAGATATTGAGAGGGAGAGAGAGATCGAAAGAGAGAGAGAGAGAGATCGAAAGAGAGAGAGAGAGAGAGATCGAAAGAGAGAGAGAGAGACAGAGAGAGAGGGAGATAGAGAGAGAAGGTAAGGGGGAACACAGACATATAAAACATGTGGAGATCACGTCTGAGAAGAGGTTTAATCGAGGGAGGAGGATGAAGAAGGAATTTGACAAGAGTTTAAGATAGACAACACAATAATACAAACGACAGAGGTGCGTAAACGAATACCGTACACGTCATCTGTACATTATAATAATCATCATCATCATCATCATCATCATCAGCATCATCATCATTTAAAACCATCATCATGATGATGGTTTTAAATATCATCGTTATTTTCATCACTCTTCTCGTATCATCAATAACACCACCACCCCTATCATTATTATTATATCATCATCATCATCATCACCACCAACGCCACAACGATCATCATATTCTTCATCCCCATCATCATCATCATCATCATCACCACCATTATCATTCTACAACACGTTTGATTTGAGTAAGAAAAAAACACGTGTCAGTGTGTGTTTCATATCAAAATGTGTTTAATGCGAGAGTCAGACAATGTCTTATCTTCTCCAAATACATAATTTATCTTTTCATGACAGATGGTAGACTTTTTTGCAGAAACAACAAATAATTGCACAATTTTCACGATCTAACAACAAATAGTAACAAAAAGAACGTAAATTATACCCCTAATCACCCATATCGTAACGCTGAAAACATTCAAATTACCTAACACAAAAACATAATAAGCATGATAATTTTTAATCTACGGAATGTGTTGCAATAGGTCACCAAAGAAAATAACGATTCTTCCAATGGTTTCATCTTTTGAATTAAAACTAAAGAATCATAATCTAAAATTTGATGAGACATTGATTTGTGTCTGGTTGATAGTCGTAGGATAAACTTAAAACATTTTATCTAAGAGTTTAGGCTTTATGAACGTGTGCTATCATGGAATTATTATTTAGAGCATGGATACAAAAACATGAAATCCTATAGTTTTCAAGGTTATGATGAAAGACGTGGCTTATTAAGCAATGACTGCTTCGGAAAGACATAAACATATATTTTAAGGGTACTTTTCTAGCAACTATACAACTACCGACTACTTCTACAAAACGAACAACAACTACGATCTACAAAGTAAACTACACACATTCTTGTCATGGAAATATGCCTTAGTCCTGTTGCACATGTTGCGTCATTTCCCTGGCGTAGAACTGCGTCAGCGACTACCCCTTTCTTTGACGCGCGCGCCTTACAAGAGTGATATCGCACAAAGGGTAGGTTTATTATGAACAGTGCAAACATGTGTTGAATTATTGGCGCATGCACTAAATTTCCAGTGTAGTTTCTGTTGACGCAGTCATTGACGCAATCGAAATGACGCCTCATGTGCAAGGGCCTTTTCCTAAATTAGCATTTCAAGGTCAAGGGTCAACATCAGATTTGTCATTTATACATTCATTTCAGCGCATGGTAAAATTGTTTCAGAAATATACAATCAATATATTTGGCACATTCAAAATCAACTTCCAAAATACAAAATTTAGCAAAGAAAATACTCTTATATTTATAATTCATATTATTTAATGCAATTTACATAAACTACTTGGCATCATAATAACAAATTTATTCAGTGGAAGCATATCATAATTACTAAATAGCTTATAATCTAGAATAACACCAGCTAAACGAGCTTCATGCATTCATGAATTGATAGTATAAACTTAAAGATATTGATACTGTATGCAATTAGTAACATGATTGTTTATTTCGCATTTTCCATTATCCACGTCATTCCCCGTTATAAAGTATTACTACATACACAGTATTGGAAGATAGTTATTTTCCCCACTGCACATTATGTTATTTCAGACGATGACATTATATTTCAGTGCATTATTGCTTTAGGGATTTATTACAAAGTATCAATAAACAGCGATGAATGAATTGAGCGCATGCATCTTGTTACAGATGTGGTTTATGCTGTATTTTCTTTTCCTTTTTGACGAATGATTTGATTTGTATGGCATCACAGTTCTACCAACGAATGGAGTTCTAGAATTAGGGAATTTATGTCAATTCACGGCTTTTGGCCAATCCCTTAACATTTAATAAAAGTTGCTATAACCCTAGCCACCGATGACTGTGAAGACCCCCCCCCCCCCAGATATTGCATTAATTTTACGTTACCCAAAATAATAATGCCGGATTTTTCTCTTCCACCTCGTTCATCATTCGTCATTGAGGCTACAAGTTCATTTCTTGGCACTGCATGCCTCAAGAGATCACCCCTCTTCCTTTCAAAATGTTGACCTATGGAAATTAAATTCATATTTTCGCTTCCAGAATTCTAGATTTACCTTTAATTATATATTCATCTTTTCATTCGCCAATTCGGTAAATACTGGCTTCTATTCTTCGCCCCCTATTTCAAATACAGATATGGATATATTGTACAGGGCAGACTTTCAACAGACAATGCTTTATAAATCTATTCATATTTCAGTAAGTTGTGGATAAACACTGGCAATTTTCAAGGCTCGTTGAGATTAATTCATGAAAGGCAACTCAGTCAACAATCCGTTGCGTCAGGGCATTTCCTTGTATATATCATTTGAAGTCGTATCTCTCTATGTCAATCTATACAGTTCTGTACATTGTCATTTGCCGGAGCAAGATGTGCAGTTGACTAAATCCTAAATCTCTATACAAAGTATAATGGATGAGAGACATTAATAGAATTTCGACATCTAATATTGAAGAAAAATACCGCTTGGTGCCCAGAGAGAAAGTAACTGGAAGACTTATAATGACGAATATTTGTGTTTTCTTCCCCCACACCAACTTGCTTCCTTCTATATTTAATTCGTTAAGTATACTCAACTTTTGACTTTATCTCTTTCTCTATTGTTCGACTTTGCAACCGAATATATAAATATAATGTATAAATTCACAAAATTGAAATATCTATTGCATATGATGATCATAAACATACAGGACGATAAAAAAGATGAGAATATTGGATTCCCTGCGAAGTTTTCGAAGTCCATCCATTTCCTGTCTTATGTTCGGTATTTACTTACACGGCCTCCTGTTGATATTGCTTCACAAGTATAAATGGTTAAGAAGAGTATAGTTAGGAAGTATTATGGTGACCACTGCGAGTGAGTTCCTCTGCTCTTTCAGTCTTGAAATCATGATGATATTCAGTTATCATTCTTTCTTCGCCGCTACCGCTACTACCGCTGCTTACCGGCGACACGTCCCCCGATGACCGCAGCTCGCTCATCCGCCGCTGCTGCTCGGCGCGGTTCTGCAGCGGTAGCGCCGCTTCGTCATGCTCCCTATACAGCATCAGCTCCGATGTTGGGCTCAGATCCGGACGGCTTCTCATCAAGCCACCCCTGCCGTCCGCGGCGGTTTCATCCCCAGCACCTTCTTGCTGCATCACCAGCTTCTGGAATTGGAGTTTGTCCTGGTACTTGCGGAGCTCGGTGCTGTCAGGGTGTATCTCCTTGATGTGGTCGTAGTGAAAGTCGGCGGTTTCGGTCGTGATGCCGCATTCCTCGCAGACAAATATCTTGGAACGACGCTGCTTGTAGCAGTACCGATGCTGTTCCCCATGGACTTTAGAGAGATGGGACTCAAGTGAGCACCGCTGCGTGAAGGCCTTCCCACATTTTTCACACTTGTAAGGGCGTACTCCTGAAAATGGAAAGACATGTAAAGGAAATAAAATTAGAATACTGATTGATCAAATCTTATACTTTCTGATTAGATCGTTCGTAATGGGAAAGAATGCATTTTAATACAATCTTTCTTATAGTCTCGAGTGAACTCATTTGGGAATTTTCGGACATTATCTTTATTTTAATCAAAACGGGTTATTTGTGACATTGGTGAATTCAATCACCACTTTTTTGGAGTTTGCGAAGCAACTCTTCAACTGCACTGTTCGTATTAGAGTAGGGGTAAACCCCGGTGTTGTGGTCCACCTGCACACCCCAGTATATACATGCAAGAATCTTCAGTACTGAGTGAGATAGGTTATCCATAAGAACAAGAAGAACAGTTACAGTTAATTCAAACTCAAGGGGGTGGAGGATTGGGTCTTGTTTCAGAAAGAAAAATATGATTTTTTGCCAGAATGACCATACAGTATATCTGTAAAGCGCTTAGAGACATTACGGAAGCGCTATATAAGCGGAATATTATCATAACTGTATTATTGCTGCATTTCAACGGACGGTAGTAATAACTTATTCGCAAGTGGAAATTATCATTTAAGCCTTTTATGTTGTATTGGTGCATTAATAGGTAACAACAAGTCTTTTTTAAATTTTTGTATAGAAGGACAATTTCTCACCTGTGTGTGTTCTGACATGTCTCTTCAAGTCAAAGGTATCGTTGAATCCTTTCCCACAGAAAGCACAGTTGTACCGCTTGGTGGCGCTGTGGCACTTCATGTGGCGGTTCAGAAGCCTCTGCAGGGGAAACACCTTGTTGCAAACCTCGCAGAGGAACGTCGAATCCCCCATAGACAGTCCGCTGGACACATGGTTGTTCAAGCGAGATCTCCCCGGTGCCCGCTTGAGTGGGGCATACTCGACCGCTGTGGTGGTGGTAGGTGGTTGGACTGTGACGTTGGTCACCGGATCGGCAAGATTCCGAAGCAGTTGTTGCTGGGGCATTGGAGAATTCTGAGTGGCTCCAGCATATCCGTTGACAAGACCCTGGTGTTGAGTTGACGAGGTTGGAGGAACCCACATGTTACTGACAGGTGGGTTAGTTAGCTGAGGAAACACAGTCTGGGCAAGAGCTTGAGGCGGGATTGATCTGATGTGATGAGGTGGCTGATCTTGGAATGCAGAATGAGGCATTGCATGTCTAGGTAGACTTTGCTCTAAATGTGGTGAGCCTCCTTGAGCAAAGCCGTTTTGATAATGCAGAGGGATCGGACGAAATGTCGTTCCGCCGATGGGAGGAGTCTGCGTGGTCGGGACAATCGGTCCTCTGATGTCAAATGTCCTAGAATGTGGAAAATTCGGATGGCTTGTGTTCAATGGCGCAGGAGTCCCGTTGGGAACTATCTGGCTAAGTTGCGGATGAGGTAACGAATCTTGGGGAGAGAAGAACCGAGGAACCTGCTGCAGTGGTGGCATCTGTGGAATCTGACCGTTGTATTGCGTTAACATTTCTTGACTGATGCTATACTGAGTTGTTTGTTGAAAGGTCAAATGTGCCTGAAGGTCTCCAGGCCTTTGAAGAAGTGCATTTGGAGTCGGCATCGTTAAATTGCTTGGGATCGGGAGTTGTTGCTGTAGAGTTGGCTGAAGGCGTGAGTGAAGGATAGACGGATTCATGATAGGTTGGCAAGGCGAAGGTTCACCGCTACGACTATTATTCCCGCTACTGTTTCCACTATCTGGGAGTGAACCTTCAGTCGCAATAGGGGAACCCCTATTACTGTTATCACTGTTTGAGCTTGCGATAGACTCTAAAGAGGACGGCGAATCTCTTGCGGATGCGATCATCCTGTCCACGGCATGTCGCTTCGACAGTTGAACAAAATCTAAAGGATCAACCATGTCCTTTCGTTTCTTTAGATCAACGTTCGTGAGACTGTTGGTTCCATTTAAAGGCGAGTCTTTAGACAGAAATTCTATATGCGAAGGCTCACTTGATGAGGCAGTTGAGTGAATGGAAGTATCAGGTTGATACTGTTCTTTGGACGGAGACGAATGAGATGAAATGCGCTCAGTGCTCGACTTGGAAGGACTTTTCTGAACGGTAGGAGGCGACACTAGCGAACGCATGTGGCGTTTTCGCGGTGGCAAATTCTTAGTTGGAATGCTCGAAAGTGACGCATCAATGGATTGATTAGCTGATACTTCGCTATTTCCTCCATGTTTGATATTACTCTCAGGACTGTTCCTCATAATGCGAAGATGTTCAAGGCTAGGAATCTCAGGCGAGTTTTTAAATGTTGTTTTCGAAACACTGGTAGAGTCGGAGACAGTTTCGTTGCTTTTGATCGTTGAGTTCCTGCTGGATTGGTTGATGTCACCTCCGTTCGTGACCATAGCATCATGATTACTAACCGACCCCGAGCTTCCAGCTAGGATGGTCGAAATCATGTAATCGCTTCGAGGCGTGCCGCCATTTTCAGAGAATCCATTCGTTCCCTTCCTCAAATAGCAATTCGCTCGCTCGTTTAACGGTTTATCACATTCTGGAGCCATTGTGGATGTGAGGGCGCTATTCAAGTGTGTTGCGTTTGGTGGTGGTGACTTGTCTTGCTTTGATTTCCAGTCGCAGAGGTCGGCGAGAGTGTGCAACCAGGCATTGGAGACATCGCGTATGAAGCCATTGGATAAGGTCGGAACCGTCGAGGACTCACCCTTCCCGCATGGTGCTTCCTCCCTCATCCCATTGAATGGCGCATCCTTTGAGGACAATCCGTAGCCTTGTGGTGTCCCTTGCGTCGTTGCGTCGAGGATGGCATTGGTGGGGTGGATGGGGAGGGCTGTTGGTGGTGGTGGGCCAAAGGTCAGGGGTCGTAGGGTAAGATCCGCCGAGGAGGAAAATGTGGTATGGGTCTGGAAGTGAAGTCCATTCGTTCCATGGTTGCTTCCTACAATGAAACAAAAAAAAGTAAGAGTAAGAAAATGGAAATTTGTCTATATCATAATGGACACTGGGCAATATAAAGAAAGAGTCTGAATTGCTAGACAAATGTGGTATTAAAATCAAATGATCGTTAACATTAATCCAAAAAAGAGGTTCCACTTAAAAAGACAATATTTGTGAAAGAAATTTGGAAAGCCTAACAAGCAATCATAGGAAGAAATCATGCAACACTGAAAAGAAGGTTACAGATCTGTGCTATGGTACATTGGTTTTCTGGTGTCACTATATTAATTGAACTTGAATTATAATGTTAGACATTCAATATTTTAAAGTGAAGAAATATAGTGTTACTCAATCACAGTCCCCTCCTTCCCACATTCTCTCTCTCAACTCCTCTCTCTCTTTCTCTCTCTCTCTCTCATTCGTTCTTCAATTTGTTTTCCTCTCACTGTCTCTCTTCATGTTCTTGTTATTTGAAAATTTGTTTTCCCCTTCTCTTTCTTTCTCTCTGGGGCTCGCACAATTTCTTAGAAAGTTAGAATGGGACCCATTTGTATCTTTCATTAATCCCCCCTGCCCTTTCCCTTCTGCACGAAGATCCGGGTTTTTGTCCAAGTATAAACATTTATTTGCCAGAGTAGTTTAACGCTCAAAATAAAACTGTGTCCTCGTAACCGCTATAGATCAATGCCGATTCGAATCGGCACCGACATAGCCATGGAAACGGTACACAAAACACCATTTTGTTCTCAACTAGATAATTTATCTAACACAAGATTTGAATACCTGATTGATTCAGACTTGGATTATCATTGAATGCTGGTGGCGAGGCCGTGATGAATGAGAGGTTATTAGGCATAAAATTGCTTCAGTTAAAATGCACTTATTATGATTGAGAATAGACTTGGCATGAATATGCAACACAACGAAAATTAATGAATGGATAACCGTGTCAATGCCATTCGTACGAAGTCAGTTACTTTTTGAAATTACAATGTTATTCTAAATGAAAATGACAAATCGTGGTTAAAAACAATTTGCCAAATATCAGATAAGTGCATGAACTAACTGTTTTTGTGAAGAAAATAAAGTTTCATTGAAATTATTGGCAGTGATTGAACGTGAAGTCTTCAGACATTAATGTGATATGGATATGAGAAATGCTCTTACTCCCTTTATCTTTATTTATTTTCTCTTATTCGAAATAGTTATTGTTACTAAGTACATTTTGTAAAAGGAACATTTGCTCGATAAGGTAGAGCGTAAAAAACTCTTCCCGGTTTCGTACTTGAATTAGTTGGAGTTATTACATATTGAATAGTCTTACATCAATCAATTTGCTTTCACTACAATGTATATAATACCATAATGTATCTATATCTCGTATCACCGTGTGATCTTACTCCTCTTCCTTCCCTCTACATCATCTCCTTCTCCTTCTCCTCTCCTTCTCTCTCTCTCTTCTCTCTCTCTCTCTCTCTTCTCTTCTCTTCTCTCTCTCTCTCTCTCTCTCTTCTCTTTCTCTCTCTCTCTCTCTCTCTCTCTCTCTCTCTCTCTATCTGTCTGACTCTCTCCCTCGTATCCTCTAAAGCACCTTTGGGGGGGGGGGACTTGATCTGGGCCCCGTCTTACAAAGAGTTGATATCAATCGCAACTATAAGAGATAGGAATCTTCAAACTTGCGATTGATTGTAGGTCTTGCGATTGATTTCTACGCCTGTTCCTGCGACCTGGGCTTTATTACGTCAAATATATAGGGTTAGGTCGCAATCGGGTTTCACGTCAGATTCTGGGTTAGGGTTAGGATGATAACTCTTTGATATATGTTGAAGACAGGATTTCGTAGGCATTTGATTTTGACCAGTGGGCATTTCTTGTTGGTCAGGTATTCTAACATTGGCTCCGGCGACAAATACTCCGGGAATTTGTCGTCTAAGTATAAGGTTAGGTTTAGTGTTGAAATTGGGTTTTACGTCAGGTCTATCGTTGTTTGTAGAGTTAGAGTTAGGGTTATGGCTCAGTAAAGTGTTTGGTCCAGGGTTAACAAGTCGACTCGTGCAGAAAATGTACGCATGTGTATTAATGGAGCATAATGTCGAACTTACCTAGTCGCCTTGATGAGAATGGAGGATAGAATGGATTGCAAAACTGAGGCAACACGTAACACGTCATGATGACGTCACAGCCACGTACGCGTCTCAAAGTCTGACGACGTCGAATGTAGGTATGGCGAGGCAAATTTCTTAGGCCTCAGAGCTAATATAGAAATGTTTAAATGTTTAAGCTTGGTTCCCAGCTACTAGTGAGAACTTTCTCAAGACACGATGGATGAAGATGTTGAAGCTGAAATTTCCTGGACTCACAGAGCCTCAAAGCGTCTTATAATTATTATGTTAATGCATAGCACAGATGTCTTTCACCCTTTCCTGAAGCATCTCTTCATCAAAGAAGAGTGAGAGAAAACGAAGCGGAATTATTCCTGTTTCTTCAAGATTTTCTCGAAAAGTACTATGCTTTCATCTTTAAAGACGTCTGAAGCACACATGAAGTCAGTATAAAAACAATAAAGTTCTGGTTTTCCCGAAGATGCAGAGTACAAATGCTACCATCCAAACGGTCTTCCGTCTGGTGTTAAGGAGGAGCTGTAATTATGACGGACCACCACTAAGAGTATCATCAATCCAAATGAATGAATAATCAACTCTTACAAAATCAAAAAGTCAAGTCCAGAACTTTGATAAAAGGTAACGAGATCAATAAAACCAATTTTTGCTTTTTTTTCTCTCTCTTTCTGATGGAACAAATGAGTATCGAGTGCGGTCGGAGCACCTTCAACAAAGAACCATTCACACTTGAGTGAATGTCTAAATCAAATAATACGGGCACGCTTCATCGTAATGCAAATGACATGTCGTAAAAACCCGTTCATATATGTGTTTTAATCTTGAATAATGAGTAAACTTTTGAACCATTCGGGTGAACGCGCGCATGATAGTGTGTGATACTTGATTTTAAATGTGTATGTGGTGTTTTAATGTTTCAAAAGGCGAGTGGTAATACGGAATTATTAATTAAGGTTAAGTTTGCGACTAGAAAACGTGTCACTTTGTGCAAAATAGAAGAATGTTGCACCACATTAGTTATTGGTAAGCTGTTTGTTGATGAATTGTCCTTTGTAACAATCAAAACAAGTCCGAAACAGTACCTGTGCGTCCGTCAACAAAAAAACATACACTGTTCGTCTTGTTAACTAAGGGTAGTCTCATCATTATGAGGGCCCTGCAATCATATTATATTATTACTTCGACTTTAGCTGAGCTGCCATAATATCATAAGGCGCTCAATCATCCAATGAAGAGCTTCCTACCTGTCACCCATTTACTACACCTGGGTTGAGAGTGGCAAATTTACATTAATATCTTGCCAAAGGGACAATAGTGCCGCAGCGGGACTCGAACCACGGACCTTGTGACTCGAAATCCGGCGAAGTATTCACCAGATGACGACATCATTACTAAACCTTAATGTTGACCTAACAAAATAAAATAATCGGCGATTTTGAATCAAACTGAAGGTATATTTTGTCTATTGGTGTATATATATATACACACATTCTGTGTTGTTAAGGTTAGGTAAATTGTTATGCGCTGATTGTTAGAAATTGCAACCCGGAGTGCTACATAATACCCCTCACTTGGGGAAATATTCAAAGTTAATAAATTTAAATTCCGAATGTGAACGCTCCGAGGAGGTACGTGTGACCAAGAAGATATTACTCGCTCGGGTACTTGGGAGGTACCCATACAGTGTATACTACCCCCTTGGTACGGGTCTTTTGTACCGAGGGGTGCATTGACATCCCCCCTCGGAGCCTTGGTTGTTGAGTCAAGCGTGGAAGAGGGGTGAAACTAACGGGGGCTTTACCCCCAAGGGGTGTTGTAAAGTGGGGCGCTCTCCCGCAAAGCCAGCCTTGATCCATGCAAAGGGGCCAATTTTTTTTTTCTTCTCTTGATTGAGCAAGAGTTTGAGATTTCTAGTTTAGAGTTCTAGGACACGGTTTAGCTTTTCCTCTTCCAAGAAAGCATGCAATCCATCGAAATTTAGATTTTCTTCATGTTATGAATGTTCGTTTCATTGCAAATTCTTCTAAAATTGGATCGTAGAGGGATCTTATTGGGATCGCATAGTGTTCGATGGGCTTTTGCTTATGATTACGTAGATACTGTAAACAATTCGATCAGTGCGCGAAAGCGTTCACTTTATTGTGATTCCCTAGTAAAAAAATAACATGATTCATAAATCGATAATATTTTTATTTTTTAGAGAAACACAAAAATGTTTATATATTGTGTGGTTAGATGTGTGGTTTAATCTAGAGGTTGTAACAAATTCCTGCCTGATATTTCCGCTCGGATGCTTAGTTCAAATCATGAAACGAGGGCGAAGTATTGAGAATTATAGATCATAACCCGATGAATGAACTACAATGAACAATAGAGGTGAACCCCTGGCTTGTGAAATTGTCTCGAGATATGCCCGCGACTTACCCGAGCGCGGTTAGCTAGTCATTGACTCCCTCCACCCTCACCCAGTGCGGACTGTTATATTGAAATATGGATTGAATGGGAATAATTATTATGATTTACAAGTATCATTGTATGATAAACGTCCCCCACGTTGCATTGTACATGTACATCAACTCTCTATAGGATATTTTTGCGAGAGAGAGAGAAAAAAAAAGAGTTGCGGGGAGCTCGAGAATTATCCGGAGTTGGGATTAAGAGAAGTTGTTGTGATACTATTTTGAAGGGGCAAAGTAGCAAAATAGTAATACCGTCTCGTACAACAACGTGCAACTCCTGAGGGTGTTTTAATTAATGAATTTTGGTTTAGACAAAAATGAGAAACCACACTGACTTATAAATTGCCAGAAAGTCAACCAAAAAAGTGCACTTGGAACAATTCGGAATATTATTTTAATAGCATGAATAGCAGGATTTATTAATGTGAGAGACAGGAAATGGAAACGACAGATCATTTTTTTAAATAACTGTTTGGAAGAAAATGACAAATGATCGTGAACCGATGTACATTTCCGCTCTAAATAAAAGAAAGAATTTTTGTAATTAATACCCTGAAAAGGAGGGAAAAAGCAGCCCTTCCGATTTAGGTAAAATGGTACACGTGTAAGACGAAAATATTTGTTTTTACCAGGTAAGCCTGTTCATCCCCGAGGGCCATACAATTATTATTACACATACAATTGCCAAGTACTCATTTACACCTAGATGGAGGGTGGCAGTTGTGGATTAATGTCTTTGCAAGGGAGGTTAGTGCCGGGCTGGGATTTGAAACCTCAACTCTTAGATCAAGTCAATGAACCACGGCACCTCCACCTTAAAATGTGCGATGCCCGACAAACTACAAGTTGTTTAAAAACAAATGAATCAGCATATAATTAAAGCCTATTGAGAACTTGAATGAAGGGAACAAACAAAAAACAAAATCAAGTCCTTCTTTCACAAATATTTTTCAAAATTTTGATGAAATATGATACTTTGACAATTTATCTTTTGCTGTTTTATATAGGAGTTGTTTATTTCCATATTTATGATTCAAGTTCAGAAAAAAACTTTTAGTATTTTATGTTCGTTACGCTACCGAAAATTGTTTAATAGGAATGCAGAAGACAATAAATCAATTCCAAATCATATCAAAATATGAAATAAAGCAGAGAAAATGATTGAAACCAGTATATTTTTTTGAAATTCGATCTCATAAACAAACTTTACGTAATATCAAATTCATATCTGGCATTAAGGCCGCGATCCTTTTTATATTTCTCTATTATCAGAGAAGACTCATAACTTGCCTTTACTTCTATTTTTCGAGAAAGAAAAGAAAATAGGCCTAACTTCATCTTCATCCTTCACAGATACTCGACAAATATGTATTTTGAAAAAGATGACCTCAATTTGGAGTTAATTGATCTCGCTGAACGATATTTACACAATCAAAGGTAATGAACCTGACAAAAAAGGCCGGTTCTATCAAAGGCTTTTATTTATTTATTTATTTATTTTTTTCAAGCTGACAAACCCTGGACTAGAATGACCTCCTGGGTAAAGTCGGAAATAAAAGAATGACATTTGTGATGGATGAATTGGACAGAAAGAAAAAAAGGCGTTTAACTTCATTGTAATTGTTGGTGTCAGGTTTATCTCTTCTGGGGGTATATTAAAGGGATGGTCGAATATTTTTTCTGCGATATAGCCACTGTAGCCAAGCAGTAATAAACAACAATTTAACGTCTAATTTTCTTTTACATTATTTCGTGTAATGTCCGCGAGGGGATGGAGGGAGAAAGAGAAAGAGAGAAAAAAAAAGAGAGAGAGAGAGAGAGAGAGAGAGAGAGAGTCTACAAGGACGTATTTATTATTTTAAAAAAAACTTTTCTTGCCCGTGTGATTTTATTTGCTATATAATTAGATTATGTTGCTTATTATTTCATATTTTTTTTAATAATTTTGAGTTGAGCATGGAGTTTAATGAGTTTGAATTTAAAAAAAAAATCAGAAAGGACCTAAATGCCCTTTTCATGGTTAATGTTACTTCCATTTATATTTAACATCGTGTCTCTTTTCTTATCTCCACAGATTATCTTGAATTTCAAAGATATGAACAAATCAATTGAATCTTTCATAGAAAGATAATCAAAATAAATTGGGAATATATAACTGATTGCAATCAGAAATCGATTCCATCGACCAACGCAAATATGATTACATGGGGCAGCATTGATTACAGTCATGCCTCAATGGGAGGGGGAACAGGGCGGGGGGGGGGGGGTGCTATGTCTGACTAAATTATTATACCACCATATTTGATACCAACTAATATAACATTGTTTGTTACCTCTCCAGTTCTTATACACAAATTGTGCACGTAGTGGCACAATACCAAACACGACACCCCGCCGCGGTCCCATTTAAACTTTATCATTTTGAAGCCGATTTTTTTTTCCCGTCCGCTTCTGAATAGATATATTGTATGACACTTACTTGTAACAATTTTGATCCTGATTAATTACCTGTTATGGATTCACCGTTATAAAAGCCTAAGAAAAGGCCGGCAGCCATATTATAACATAACATATTATTTAAAAAGCTATCACATTATGGCATCCGAGGACATGCACTGAAATGGCTGAAAGCTATATTAGTGACAGATATATTCTCTAATAATTGGTGCACTGCAAATAAGCTTACTATCAATGCGTCAAAAACCAATTTCATGTTCTTCAGTAGTCGTAGAAGAAAGGCTGTGCTTAAAGGGAAATTAAAAATATCTGGGGCAGAATTAAGAGAAGTGGAGGAAGCGACATTTGTTGGCATTACCATTGACAGACATTTTACATGGAATTCACATATACAATCTGTTAATGACTGTATACGGAGAAAGGTCGGTATCCTCTTTAAATTACGGCACTTTGTCCCTAAACATATATTGATACTGTTGTATAAAGCTCTGATACAGCCACATATTACATATGGCATCGAGGTTTGGGGTAGTACTTATAAATCACACTTGAACTGTATATTTTATACTCAAAAGATGGCTGTACGTGCTATAACTTTCAAGCCACATCGTTCTCATACTAATGCACTGTTTCATGACCTCAACTTGTTGAATGTTTTTAAATTGCATAAATTATCTATTTGTACTTTTGTGTTTGATTTGATAAATGAACGATTACCTCATTCCTTAAAACATTATTGCAGTATGATACAACATGGATATTCCACAAGACAAAAAACGGGTCGACAATTACGTCTTCCTTTATTCAAAACGGACCAAGGAAAGTTTTCTGTTTCGTTTGTTGGAAGTAATTTTTGGAATATGCTTCCTACTGATCTAAGAATTGAGAGATCAAGAACCTCTTTTCGTAAAAAACTTACAAAATTACTCTTAAGTGAAAACCACGGATCATAACCTCGTAACTATATAGTTGTATATACATGTAGTTACCAGTCTCATTTTAATATTATACACAAATCTTATTTATAAGATTTGGAAACCCATCATGTATTTTTAAATTAACTTTATTTTAGGCTTTAGATAACGAGAGTCAGACTCGACTAGCACATGTGGTATTTTTTACTCTATTTTACCATCGATCACAAACTCATTGTAAATAGTCATTTATTGTTTTATTCTTGAAGCAAAGTTTACTTTATATTTGTCATAATGTACATGTATATCGCTGTATAACATGTATTTTTTATAATTCATGTCATGCATTTATGTTATATTGACATTGTCATTGTACATTTATCTTTTGTTTCAATGTTTTCAATGGTGGTGAATAAATAAATTCAATTCAATTCAATTCAATTCAATTAAATTACATAGAAATGAAAATGAATTGCACGGTTGTATGGACAGAGAAAGAGGGCGAGAGAGAGAGAGCGAGAGAGAGAGAGAGAGAGAGACAGAGAAAGAGAGAGAGAAAGAGAGAGAGGGAGAGAGAGAGAGATGGGGGGGGGGGTGGTGGTTGAGTTGCACAACGTGTGGGGCTTATCCGCCGACCAGTTTTACTTTCGTCATGCCGAAATAGTTTCTCTTCAGATACATGTAATGCCACTTGACCCAGCTTTCCCCCTTCCCCATTTCTCTTCCATCAAAGTTTAGAATAATATCCTTGCTTTTATATTATGTACAATTATTTAGTATACCCCTTTTCTATCCCTCCCTCCCCAGCGGCCCTCCCCGTTCCTCTCTTCCTCTCTTTCTCTCTCACTCTCTGTCTCTCTCTCTCCTTCTCTCAGTTCTTTACTCTCTCTCTCTCTTTCTTCTCATTATAGTATACATGTACTTCCACCCATCTCTCTCTCTCTCTCTCTCTCTCTTTCTCTCTCTCCCTCTCTATCTCTCTCTTAAACTATTTGTTAAAACTCTTTCTTTCGCTCTCTGCTGCAAGTCGACATTCCCTTTGCAAGGCCATGTTCAAAAGTCTTTACAAAAAGAGGTAAAAATTGAGAGCATATCATGATATACATGTTCATAATTATAGGTACATAAAACGATACGGACATTGATATAAAGATATCAGATAGGCCTAACATAAACTGATAGATAGATACAATTTCTGTAAGCGAGAAACAGATAGCGGAACAGTTTTTTTCGGGAGCATAGTTCTAATAATCATCGCATGAGGGCGCAATAAACGTTAAACGCCTCACCGGCTGTAAAGATACAGCTATGGATGGGTACGTATTAAAAAGGTTATTTTGGGATATCAATCTAAGTGCTCCCCAACGAATGTTGATGCAAATGTAATCAATGTTCACGTGATTAGTAACCCACACCTGAATCAATACATATTACATACTCGTGTGCACATCTATTAAAAGGATTCCTATTTTTAATCGTTTTGTTTACATAAATGATACATGATTGGCTCCGATTCATGCCATTTGACCTACGAATTACCGACCTACAATGTATGAACTTCGTATTCATCCAAGTTTCATTGGATTAAAGACGCAATACATCTTTATTGACAGGCTAACATCTTTAAATGGAAATTTGAATTACCAAGCCATTACACTGGCCCAATATTGAGATTTATGGTATAATTCCTCCTCAGGTGCAGTGCCGGTGAGGGGGGGGGGGGGGGGCATATTAGGCAGATAATATGGGGGTGGGGGGGGGGGTCATATTGCCCTTGTCACCTCCCTTCGCGCCCCTCCAATGCCTACCTACAGTCCAGTTTAGTACCACCACAATGAATGTTCGATTCCATGTACAAAAACGGGACGAATTAAAGGAGAAGTCTATTCTCTCATAATTATTAAGTTTGTTTTAATAAAAGTAGACAAATGAAACAAACATATTAGTGACAGTTTGAATATGATAATGTGATTAAAAATATTTAAAAATGTGCTCAAACTTTCACTGACTATCATTTTTCTGCTCTATTAAAACCAACCTAATATCAGGATCGACTTTAACTTGATCTCAAACGTGTAAAACGAAAGGAACACATTCGGATAACAAAGTAAGAATGGATTTGAAAACATGTATCATCCTTTACATTTCGTGACGTTGTTTGATCTTGTAAAGGATCATGTATGGTCCATGTGTAATATGTACTGTTGCTTAAACAATAAATGTATCGTAAAGAGATTTCTATCAGAAAATAAAATGACGTTGTTCATCATTTCACCCATCGATATTCCTTCCTGATTGTGTAAGTCAAATATTGACGATGTTGCTATAAAAACGCTGTTTGCGGTTATCATTTTTTAATCAATTGAGCACGCATTTAGTACCCTTGTATAATGTATTACTCTCCCACGATGGTTAAGACGTTTTTATATTTGGATATTTCTATATGATTAGTCATACGAATGGAGAACCGAAGTGCTAACGTGACACGTCACAATCGGTCGTCGTCCAGGTTACTGGTAATAAACACAGAGCTTGCGCGTGAGGTTCACCGGGGAATCATTCAAGCAACGGACTGGAGCAGGGCAAATTCATTGTTTGGGGCTGGTGTGATTACCACACCTCTGTTTAGTACAAAATTGGTTAAAACTTGGCCAGTATGACGTTACAAGTCGTACTCTATTACGTCAATTTCTAAAAGAAAAGGCTGACACATCGTCGATGGTTTACTATTAGGCGCTATATAAACCCATAATATATTTGGGGGTCTGAATCTTCACATGGAAGTCAAGTCTTTAATTGCTCGGAATCGCTAATTAGCAAGATTGCGGTTTAGAACTGCAATACGTACTGTACATGTAACTGTGAGCCTTGTGTTTGGGAGCTCCCTAATTAGTCTCTTTCTGTTGGACCAGCTCCCGATTATGAGTGGTCCAAAAGAGAGGGATCGACCGGGCCGCGGTAGGAGAGCAATTCTCACCTCGATAGAGAGAGAGAGAGAGAGAGAGAGAGAGAGAGAGAAAGAAAGAAAGAGAAAGAAAGAGAAAGAAAGAGAAAGAAAGAGAAAGAAAGAGAAAGAAAGAGAGTGAGAAGGGGGTGAGATTAATATTGAAGCAACATAAAGAAAAAAAGGGCGTTTAATTATTCTGCTATCTTATCAAGCTGAAAAAACCCTATGGGAAGAAATTGCACGCACGAATGGACCATTTACACATTCACAGCCATACGGCTATTGTTCATGTTAATGTTCCAATTAAACACAAAGTTGAGTTCTACCTGTGGAAAAGAAACTGCCTGAAATTCATTGGGAAAGATTGGCTGTGAAGCATATTATAAGGCGTTATGTATACTGTGGGGCTTTGGAATCATAAAACATAACCAAAAATTGACTAGAGCTTACTGGAGTTCACGTGCCATGTATACATGAATTTGTTTTTTATGGGACACACAAACATTTTGACATGACAATTTGTCTCTGAAGTTCTGCTATATCTTGTCGTATCGTATTTTAAAATATACGGGCATTTGAAGACCGATTTTCTTAGCGAGACATTCTTTTTTCTTCTAGGATATTCTACCAAACCGACTAACACAACAAAGAATTAAAACAAAAATCACAGATTATATTCACCTCTTTCTTAACTCACCCTTCTCTTAAAGTCAACATTTGTCATTTACTTCTCGATCAATAAATCCCACCAGGGGTTTTGTTACCCCTCTGGTAGGTTCATGATCCCATACTTACATTGAGGAGAATATAACAGAAAAGAGAGGCTTTTGAAGAGAATAATAACGAGCTTTAATCCTTTGAAATAAAGGACGTGTTCCAAGAAACTCAGATTGGATACCGTCCTCGTAACTGGGGTGTTAATTATCAAGGATTTCAGTAATTAACAAAAGGAGACACCTTTTTTGTTGAGCGCATTGTACTGGGTATAGGTCCAAGGTGGTGCATGCATTTGTAGCCTCTCAGGATTTAAATGGGGGTATTTGTTTTCCACAAATGAAACAAAAACTATTCATCAGATGAATACGGTCATCAGGGAATTAAAATTACATGTACAAGATGCCATTCGAATATAGCTGCAGATTAGGCAAACATACATTAATCTTATATTTTGTTATGTGACTTTAAACAGTTGGTGTTGCCCTCTATCAAAAATAAATATCGCGGTCATGATTTATATCATTTTGCAGTGTAACACACATTTTGCTAAATATCAGTAAACATATTTCATTGATATGTTCCTCCTTCTCAATAACAACAACAACAATAACCATGAAAGAAATATTGCATCTTCAGCACCAACGAGGGCGACTTTTATTCTAATTTTATTCCTAAAATATTTTCGCATGATTTTGGTATTTATAACTTCTATCCTCTTTTCCTCGTTTTTCATAAAACGATCATAATTTAAATCGTAACTCGTTCCTTTCTTCTCAATAAATATCATTGGTAAATAAAATTATTATAAATTAACCTGATGATGGACATGTGCATTACACTCAAACTTTTTGTTCCTGGTTTACGACAAAAGCAGAACGAGTATAAAAACAAGAACAAGACACAAGTTGAAATAAATGGTATCTTATTTGGTTATTACAATCTGTTATAGCTTTCACTACTTTTACACACGAATTCAGTAGGTGGTAAATTACTCGTGACGATACCAGTCTCAAGCCCTTTCGATTTAGGAGGAAAAGTGACCACATTCTTTGACCATAACTGACCACCGAAACAAAAGAGGACTCAGAAATGTTATTCAAAAACGCACTTGACCGTTTCGGCATAATCGGTTGCAGATTGTTTGTACACGATGTACCGTACCATGTAACTGCGTCTATTGTAAGCCCGATTGTAAGTAACATGCCGGATTACAAGATCCTAGTAAACAATGATGGAAACAGCTACAACAAATCGCTCTAGTAGCTGGTAAAGTCGAAGTTTCATTCAATACGGTGATGGGGATTAAAACATGAATAGCGTACTAACTGGAACGGAGTTTCGATAACGCCAGGAGCCGAACAAAAGCGTTATTAGAGAGACTATTCGGATTAATGGGGGTGTCCTGCCTGACATTGGCAAAACACAAGTTTGTCATTAAATGCAAAGGAGTTCCGGGAATAAAAGATTGGGGCTGGATAAATCCCTGATCGATTTCTTTTCTTCTCGAATTCGATGTTACCGTTGTGCATGGCTTCTGAGTAAAAGTTTGGTAGAATTAACGGTGAAAGGGGGATTTCGGATTAGATGAAAATGTGTAAGCATCGGTTTTTAGACCATTTGGCTGTAGAAAAAAAGCATGAATTTCACTTTTATTCCACTTACGTTGATTTTATAGATGAGGTTACATTATGTGACACCAAATATAAATAAAAGTCGGAGGCACCATGTCCCATTACGAAAAACGATAAATACAGGCAGTATCATTATTTGAGAGAAAGAAGTTTTCTATTTTTTAGATGAAGTTTCCAAAACGTCTTTATTTATCATAATCGCCCACCTGTTATGTTTTGATGTTCGCTAGACTATTATACCAATTCCTTCTTTTTTATGTTTAGAACTTCTTTGTTGAAAGACACACACATATTGTATACATTATATTTCCCTCTTTCTCTCTCTCTCCCTCTCTTGATCGTACTCTCTCCCTCCCCATTCTCTCTTTCTCTCTCTCTCTCCCCTTCTCTTTCTCTCTATCTCATCGCCCCCTCTCTCTCTCTCTCGCACTCAATCTCACACTCCCCCTCTCTCAGGCATAGTATACCGTAGTTTAGTATACATAATATAACGACGATGACAATGATTGTGCCAGATTTTTCCAACAGATGAAAAGTAACGGGCAATCGTCTTAATCCAACGGAAATCTATCTTATTGGCACTATACCAATGAGACTTGGTCATTGAAAGAAAATAGTTGGGATTCACGGTTAAGTCAGGCAAGTCCGTTATCTTTTAAAGAGAACCTCGGTTTCTTTAAATAATAATGATAATTTCTGGTAATGACGAATCAATGAAATTATCATACAACATAATCCGACAAAAGGTCTCCTAACGTTAACAAAAACAGATTTACATTTTCTTGAGTGCTGGGTAAAATTAAGATAGGAAACGAAATGAGGATGGGGAATTATGTATTTCAAAGCAATTTTCGCAAGTTTACCCGTTAAAATGGTGCATTTACTGCTTATACATCAACGTGTAGTTCAGCACGTCCTTTTCTAAATGTACGACACATGTATATGTAATGCTAGTTCGAGAACTCGAGGTTGCCTTAACATTTCGTGACATATTTTCTTAATTTACTTTGATTGACTTGAACATCTGTACTGCCCACACCGGTAGACAATACTCTATACCAGTTAATCCTTTTTAATTGATATTCGACAGACTGGTGGTTTAAACTTAGCTTAAAATGGAAGTTCAATGGTCGACTTCCTCTAGCCGAAAGGAGATAAGATAAATAGAGATTAGTTTGGGAATATAATAATCAATTGCTAGATTTGTGCTGGCTACCCTGAGGATATCTCGAGTCTTGTCCAGTTGTTGAGCTCTGGTATTAAATGCATACGCATTTCTAGCGAAATTTACTTAAAAAGTCATCATTTGTTTTGTACAGGGCGTAGGCATACCATGTATTTATATGTATTTTAAATGTATTACTGAGCCTATTGCTGAGACAATTTTTCCTGTTGGGTATCAGGGAAAAATGCAATGAATTATTGATAATTTATTGTATTTTCTTTGCTGTTTGTATTTGTGGGGCGGCGACGTACCCTAGCCCCGCTGCGTACAGTCATGATTCAGTGGCTAAGCAATGGTCTCGTTACTGTGAGGCCCCAGAATAAAAACTGTGTCGATCTTTGTGAGGCATTAATCCCCATTACTGTCAGTTATGACTTAAGGACGTAGGTCCCCTAGTTAATTATCATAGTATAGCACACACATGCTTTATATAAACACCTGCAAATTAATATTCAATAAAATCTGATAATGTATACTATTATTTAGATCTATTAGGAATAAATCATTGTCAAAATCATTCCATAATTTGGGGTAATAATAATTATTCCACCTTTGTGACCAACAGTGTATATCTTGAGCACATGTAAATCTTTATAAGGAAGCAGACCTCAGCCGCCCCCATGCACATGTATACAGATATAATGAGCCCCTCAAAAATATTGAGTTTCGAGGTAGTTTGTCATATGTGATAGAAGTTGAAAGGAGGAGGGGGTGGGGGCGAGTGAGTATACGTGAAGGACATAGACAGAGGGGAGCGCGATGGCTCAGTGGTTGAGCAGTGACCTCGAAACTGGGAGGTCCCGGGTTCGAAACCAAGTCGATGCGCTAGTGCCCTTTGGTAAGATATTAATCACCATTACCAAGTCCATCGAAGAAGATGCAAGCTGCCGATACACTGGTAAAACAGACAAACATCCAAACAAAGAATTAAAGATGAACTACTGTAGTCCTATAAATATTATATATATATAATATAATATACCATGCATAAAGAAATATGGCAAGAGCAAGAGTTTCACAAAAGATTTTGTTTTTGACATAATTTTATTTAGGTTTTAAGGCCCAAGTTCCCACTAATATCTTCCCCCTCTCTCTCCTCCTCCTCCTTTCTCTCTCTCTCTCTCTCTCCTCTCTCTCTCTCTCTCTCTCTCTCTTTTAGCTCAATATAATTCACCATTTTCAACTCTCTATGAGAGTTACATGTATACCGCAAAAGCCATGTTAATACAGCGAATGCCTAGCTGAAAAGTAACAAAAGTTTTATTTAAAAATATTGATGTAATTCGTTTATATCCTGTCGGTACTCAATGCTGAAGTGTACACGACTCCCAAAAACTCTAATAAACAGAGCATTATGAAAAGGTGTAAATTCGATGAATTCTTACTTCCTTTCTCGGTCATCACACAATCAATAATAAGACCAATGAGGGAAATGCAGAATATCAAGACAAATACGAAAGTCGTATGTTTACTACAAGATAAGAAGAGGAAGAAGAAGGAGAAGAAGAGGAAGGAGAAGAAGAAGGAGAAGAAGAGGAAGGAGAAGAAGAAGGAGAAGAAGAAAGAAGAAAGAAGAAGAAAGAGAAGAAGAAGAGGGAGAAGGAGAAGAAGAAGCAAAACAACATGAATTTACTAGCAATTGGCAAAACAAATGAATTCACAGTTAGAGGTACATACCTATCGTCTCTTTAACATTTTTGCAGAAATCCGGCCCACCAAAGCCATCAACAAGAACATTATTATCTTTCATGGTTGGTCTCTTGTGCGGGTATGTGATCCTCCAAGACCGCTTTTTAAGTATCCAAGTTCAGTTGGGAAGGGGTAATGCCTTTGAAGTCATATCTTTTTAATGTTGCTTGGTCGAAAGCAGTCTTACAGAACGAACTTGTGCGTCGAGTTACTTGTACATCCGAGGGAAGGTCTTCATTCGTCTTTGGGTTTCGAATCCTGCGCCTCATGAGGTCATCAAATCTCTGCGAAATCGGGAACAAAATATTGAAAGTCCAGGAAAACTATTGATGAATCCTCCGTCTAGGAATGCCACAGACCCCACGCAAAAAGGTCATCACAGTGCTCTCCGGTGGATAGTAATGTTATGTAACAGTAAACCGTGTTCGGAGGTATGAAAGCCCAAGTCCATGTCCAGCTGATCCACGCCGTAATGTTAGCCCCGTCTAGCGGGGGCGTATTTAGGATTATCTTTTCTAAAGGGGGTGGGGGGGGGGGGGGGTAATGTGTTGGCGTAATCAACAATGCACTATCATTCGAAGACTGTATCACACATACAGCCATGTACGTACATACACGAATGGAAAATGTGTGTGTGTATGTTAAAGGCACTGTAAAGGAAGGGGTGTAAAACAATTACGAAGGGGGTGACTTTATCACCCCTTAGTACCTCGTAAAGAAACGGAGGGGTGTTATAACATTTTCCAGACAATGGGTCATTGACCGGAGATTACTGAGAAGGAGGCTATTAGCAGCTATCCATCGGGGATAATCGGAAGACAACTTATGAATATTCATTAGTAAACAACAGGAACAGTTGTAACAGCTAGTCTTCGTTTTCCGGTATACGGCTACGTCTCGAGTAAAACATATTAAAAGGAAGTTTAACATACCAGGAAAAGATGGATAACGGAATCTTTTTGGGAAAGGGGAACATGAGAGATAAAGCGAGAGAGAGAGAGAAAAAAAAGAGAGAGAGAGGAAGAAAAATAGATAGATAGATATAAATGTTTATACATGCAGAGAGAGAGAGAGAGAGAGTTAGAGAGATAAGGAGGGGGGATACGTTTTTTTTTCTTCAGTTGGTGTCAGTATGGGTACGAGGCATGGGAGTGATGCATTGCTATTTATGACCACCAGCGATTTTAAAGAAGAATGAAACATGATCAATAAAATGAAGTGATGTGGCTCCATCAACAAAGTATGTCAACACATGAACATAATATTTAATCACAATCTACCATGCCTATATATAATTATAACCCGGTCAAAAGTCAGAAATTGTACATTTCCAAACTCATTTTTAAAGGAAAAGGTAAAATGAACAGGAGAATTGACGTACCTTTTTAAGTTCAGGTATGGGTTATAAGACTATCCTCATCTTCATCTTTGTTTAGTTTTGCACAACTGTAAAATGTCGTTTATTCAGCTGAATAATCCCTATGTCTACCGTTAAGACACTCCAATTCTAGGAATCGTTTAAAAGACAAGGGGGGGCAACGAAGCGTACCCCTACCTCGGCATTCGCGCACATGGTGTATGTGCATGTGTGTGCGTGTGTGTGTATGTGTTTACTCACCTATATATTTACCCGTAGTTTAAAGATATAGACCTTGGGCGACAAAATTGGTATGAGACAAGCGTCTAGTAAGGTTATTTAGAGAGAGAGAGGGGGGGAGAGAATGAGAGAGAGAGAGAGAGGGAGAGAGAAAGAAAGAGAGAAAGAGAGAGAGGAAGAGAAAAAGAGAGGAAGAAAGAGAGAAAGAATGTTTGTGCTCGTGTGTGTGTAAAATAATGTATTCATAGTGAACAGAGGATAGTGCACTTATTTATTCATATTCCATAAATCATTCAGTAGTTAGATCATCGCCCCCAAAATAAGACAAGACATATAAAGGAACGGATTGAGATCTACATTTAAAAAATCATGGGAAACGATAAGAAGAGGGGGGAGGGGGGGGGGGGGGCTGAGAAGATAATTCATGTATTACTTGTTGATTAAATGAAATAAAATATTTGGTTTGAGACAGCTTTTTTCACGGATGTTTTGATAATTTTATTGGAGTAGACTCTTCTAAAGAGTTATATTTGTTTATTTGATATCATTCTAAATCACCTCTTTAATACGCTTGCATCCGTACATGTATTCTTATGTAAAAAAATCATCATATAGGGTCTGCGAGTAAAGACTAGCTGACCCGACCCCCACACATGCTCCTTTTTACTGAAGATGTGTAGTTAGGCTGCGTTCATGCTTAAATTTTGAAGGCAGAATGAGCGATCTGAAACGCTCATCGTAAACGCTCATCGTGATCGCAGTTCCACGATGTAGTGTTCATGCTTACTTCTCTGGCTCCCAAGGCAATTCTACGTGTGTGGCCTTAATTGGTCTTCCAGCTGGATTCGCAAACCTTCACTGTGCATGCTACGTAGACCTACTAGAGGTCAGTGCGTTGACCCCATTTAAACGCGTTTACAAATTGTAAACGCATCTTTTTGTGAGTTTACGATCGGCGATCGTGATCGCCGTTTTTCGGTGATTCTACAAAAGTGAGCTAAGACGCAACCGTGTTTTAAACTAAACGCGTAACAGATGCCTGATTCTGGCCGTCAAAATCAAGCATGAACGCGCCCTTAGTCATACGGGTTCTGTAGTGCTCGTAATCGTCGTCCGATATGCATGGGTCCAGTTTCTCGAAACCATCATAAGTTCAAGTTCGTGGACATCACATAGAAAATCGTGTTAATTGTATACCACACGTTTCAATTGGATGTCCAAGAAACGGCACCAGCTTTTCATCTTATCATCTCTGTTTTATATATCATGACCAATGCTAGACGAAAATATAGGGATAAAGGAGAGGTGGGGTAGAGAGAGAGAGAAAGGAGGAGATGGGGTGTGTGTGAGAGATAAGAGAACTACACAAGATATGGAGAGAGAGAGAGAGAGAGAGATACAGAGATAGATAGAGGGAAAGACTGACAGAAAGAGAGAGAGAGAGCGAGAGAGAGAGAGAGAGGAGGGGGTTACTTCAAAATACATTTGAAGCTAGCGCTATAAATGAACATATTTACATCTACATTTTCTCATAGGAAGATGTGTAGTTAGTCATACGGGTTCTTTATCCTCTCTGTGTATAAAGAGTATCATGACCAACTTTGCCTAGTTATTTTTAAAGAAGATGGGATTCAATATACCACACGAGCAAAATATAGGGAGAAAGGAGAGAGAGGGGGAGAAGTGACGGTACACAATCTTCTATGCCGTCCACACGTCATAGATTAAGGTACAGTACCAGTACCGAGTACCAGGACAAGTAACGTAACACTCGAGGAGCACCCACAAGATTATTATCTACGCTATCATGACTTTGAACTCAGAATCGATGGCTCATCCGCGTTCTGGATCCCTTTCCGGGAACATTATGTAAATGAGAAGGGATTGCTTCCCCTTCACCTTCACCAACGGATTATAGCGTGTGTAATGAGAAGATAGCATTTGGCTTCCTGGAGTTACGGGAAAGAACCGTTATTCATGGGAAAGGATTGATAAATAAAAGGGAAAATGGATTTCTAGGTGACGAAAAATTTGAGAAGAAAATGGCAAATTTGTGACGAATCTTGCGAGAACCCCACCCATTTGCCCTATACAAAACAAAAACAACATACATTCACCCTTAATGTATTTAATTCATGCAAATAATTATGCAACTCCTGTGTGAAACATATCTATTGCACCATCAATAATTCAGAAAATGCAAGTTTATGATATTTTCTTAATAGAGGAAATTGGAGAGGAGCTCCCTTATGCCTTTATGGCAACTTCAAACATTCCTATTTTCAAGCGGATGTTGCCCAAGCGTTCATTACACTTTTCTCTCATTTTTCTGGTTTTATTAAAGCCAACTCAATATCCGGGTGGAATTCCCCTTTGCGGCACATTATTCTATAAGTTCTCTTTTCGTTGACAAAATAAATAAAGTTAGACTTGTAAATTGTTTAGGGTACTGATAAGTAGCACAGCATTTTTTTAATGGTGGCTTAAAAAAAAAGGGCGTTACACCCTCTATTATATTATTGATCCTGAAACAGTTCACAAATTGTGTGCAGAGATTGAATATCGTCGAATTTTACAAATGTATTGAATGAACAGTTTCAATGAATCGTCTGGGAAAATTAACGATAACAGGAAATAGGATTCAAAAGATAATCACGTTCGATATATCTATACATTTTCATATTTCTCATACCAACTATACTTATGAAATGAATACTTAACGCGACAGTTTAAAAAGACTTTTTTTTTGAAGATTTTAGGCCACCGAAAATACTTCGTGTACAACTTTGTTTTGCCGTAATTCGAATTACCTTGGTACAATGAAAGTTATATCATAATCGCAAACAATATTTGAAAATATCTTCTGCTTTACTAATTCATCTTTATCTATAATAATTAATCATAGCAAAGAAAAAAGATAATCGCTTCCCATCATTGAAAACACAAGGATTTGAACTGGAAACCGAGTTCACTCGGTTGTTACGATTGTAGTTCTGGTCGACACTTTATCAACAATCATCTAAGTAATGTCATCATTACTGAACCAAAATATCTCCCTTTGTCATGTAAAAGAGATTCATATGAGACGTTTCTTCAAGTCTTCGGGGTTTTCAAGATATATTGTTTCGGTTTCATGTAAAGTTTCATTCCAGATGGTTGTTGATGTGTCGGTTAGGACTGCAGTCGTAACAAAAGAGTGCAACCCTTTAAATCAATTCTTTCTAAAAATCCAGTGAATTAGATAACACAAATTCACCCAAAGTGATAAAAATGACAGTAGTCTTATTTGTTATAATGTACAACGTTTCTACAAAATAAATGCCATATCCGGTTCGGAATTTTTTTGACCCGTGTTTTATCTCGTCAAAGGCAAGGCATTAGCGTTAAGATATGAGCTGTACGCTCACCCAATGAGTTTACCCATTGATATACTACAGAACAGTTATCCAATTAAAGAAGAAAACACCAACTTTATATTTCAGAAATTTTATTTGGTAATTTTTTTCTTCTTTCTTCTGAATTCAAGAATGAAAGGTTGGCTAGTTGGTGTAGGGCCTTTGTTGAACAACTTGAGACCTAAGCTTTGATTCACATTATCAAGAAACGTAAATCGGGATTTAAAAATATTTCTATACTTAGAATGTTTGTCGATACAATTATGAATAATTTATTTGCTAACTGCATACAGTTAGTTGTACATCTGTATATTATAAATTAAATCAAACCGCAATTCGACTTAAATTGCACGGCTTACAGCACGACTGTCTGAAGCGCCGATAAGTGAACAGATAAACGAAGACATTGGTGATATGGCTGATGTATTTGAGTTGGTAGAAGAAATAGACGGTGACGTGGGTCTTCTGAATGAGGCGAGTGAAAAGATCTCCTGGAATCTGATCAAGGACAATGTTGGGCAGCCACAGGAGGAAAAATATTACGGTGCTGATGATGACAACTTGAGTGGTTTTGTGGTCAGATGGGTGGTTCCGAAGCTTCTTTGATGACGGCTTTAGCGTGTGGTTGGTTGGTTGGGTTGTATGGTTGCTGGTTCCAACATGAACATTGGATGGTTGGGTTTCCTGCGTGTTTGGTCCATCATCATGAAGAGTGCTTGGTTGGGCTTTGGTTCCAACGGGCTTTGCCGAAGTCGAAAAGGAACCAACTGCAGAGGACACGGCACCACTTACTGATGGGATGGATCCTGGTGATGATACGACATGGTCCAAAGCTCGAATACTTGGTTGACCACCAAAGGCAGCAGATCCGGAGATCATCTGTTGGCGGATCATCTGGTGGGCCCGAATGAACTTGTAGATGCGAAGGTATAAGGCTGCAATACCTAAGGCAGAAGCACAAAACACAACGGCTTGGGCTTTGGCATACACGTCACGCCCCCATGGTACACCGCCGTAGATATTGCATCCGTATACGTTCCGGCGTCTTATCGATGTCGTAATGAAGAAGAACGGCACATGTAGCCCGAAAGCGACAACGGTGCAAGCGACTGAGATCAAGACGGCTGCTCGTCGTCCAATTCGTCTTTCGAATGGCTTACAGACAGCCTGGTAGCGATAGAACGCTATCCAGGTGGTCAGGAAGAGGCCAGCGTAGAGGGCGGACCTCCCTGCAATGACCTCGATGAAACACGCCCAGGGATGCTCACCGTGGAAGAAAACCATCACAATCTTCATACCGTTGATGATGCTAGCGATGAGATCGACAACGGCGAGGGCGATGAACGTGATGTCGGTCGCATTCTTAATTCCTAGACGACCGAAGACGACGATGATTGTTATGTTGCCAGGAATCCCAAAGGCAGCTGCTAAACAACCAACAATCAAACGGAGTATGTAGATATCAGTAAACATGGTGGAGGATTTCAGCAAATTATTTGCTAAAGGAGAACCATCGGATCTTGAATGAGATTTTTCGTAAGAGTCTTAATTTCTTCGAAGTCAGGTATGCAATTTGCATTAGCGGGAAAAAAAAACACAAGATACCACGCAAGTCCAGAGACGACAGGGGAAGAAAGCAGTGTCTCGGAATGGGAGATCCAAAGAGACCATCTAACCTTATATTTGAAAGCAACTTTATCTTTAGAGGCGGTTACTCTGAAGAGCCGAGAAACTGTCTTTATTTATGGGTCATGTGAAAAATCATGAGGTTTTTATATAAAGCAAATAGTCTGCCCGTCGAAATATGCACGATCTCTTTATGATGACAAGAATACTGATTTTCATTTATTCATAGTCCTGACAGGTGCTCCACTTCTCCACAAGAGAGAATATAAAGATCAGTCAAATCTGAATGACTGCCAATCAAGTGGATATTTATATATCTAAATATTGCTTTGAAAATCTTTTAGAGTCGTGCTATTATACTGTCTTAATCATCAGGGAGTTCTTTTCGGTGCACATAAATGAAAGAAAAAAAAAATCAAAAACTTTTCAATATTTGTTTTCCCATCGCTCTCTGTAAATCATCTCGGTGATACACAATCAGAGTAATTAGCAATAGGAGCAGCGACTCATTGTGGGGCATTTTGTCATAACCATTTTATTTAAAAAAATATATTTTTATGAATATACTATTTGGAGGGCACTTAGTGCGGCCATGAGCTATCAATCGCACATTCAAAGTCACTTCCCACAAACATTACATCGTCTTGAGATTTAAGAGATTTGAGATGTATATTCGCGAACAAAGAAGCGAATTTGTGTCATCCTTGAAAGCAATCATGTTCGGTCTCATACAAACTAACACCGAGGTACATTATTATGAAAATACATCAATAACGAATTGCAGCCTTAAACTTTACAAATGAATCTTGCTTTCCAGACCTTCAATCTCCTTTTCATAGATCGAGATATTTTGAGTTTTCGTCAGCATCAAGTCATCAAGTCATTGTGCACTTGGCTGTTGTCACTGAACATTTTAACTTTTAACTTTAAAAGATAAATAACTTTTTAAGTATCTGAGTGAAAGAATTGACCTGGTTATGATATTGAAAACTTTGGTTCGCCATTTTGATTGCCCGTCACGAAAGTGCCCTTCCCGGAGATTCGTGCGGAAGGTTTCTTTCACTCGCAAAAAAAGGGTGAAAGAAATTAATTTGAAATATGAAATGTGAAGGTTTCCGGTATATTGTTCATGAAAGGTCTTAGAAAGACCTTCATATATTAAAAAGGTTTTAAATACCATATTCATATCTAAATGTGAAACAGCTTTTAATCGATTTGCGGGGTATAGAGGCTTCAGTTAAATACATGCGAGGAAAAAGGGCTCAACTCCGTTAAAAAAAAAAAATTGTGTGTAAGAAGAAGAAAAAGAAGGAGAAAGACCGTTTATTTCCAAGTAGATCGGAGAAAAGGTGTTTTCATAAAGATTTTTTGTTTTAATTCATTGATATGAAGATGTATGCTCTGTCTCTTAAACAAACCAATGACTTGTTAGTGACTTAAAATCGTTCAGAGGGAGTTGGGGCCTTCTCCCTCTGGTGTATTCAATTCGAAGCTTGCTTGGTCGACATTTTATCCACAGTGAAGAAGTATAAATGCAATATAATGGCACAGTTATATTCTACCGCCCGAACTCTCTCTCTCTCTCTCCTTCACTCTCTCTCTCTTATTATCTCTTCCCATTCCCATGTTCTTTCCTTTTTCACTCTATGTTCCCCTCTCACCTCTCTCTCTTTCTCTCTCTCTATTTCTATCTCTCTCTATCACTTAACAAGGCAGGATTTGATGTATATATCAATTTATCTACCTCCCTCTCTCTTCTTCCTTCTCTCTCTGCTTGCTTCCCCTATCTTTCCGTCACTCTCTCTTTCCTTCTCGCTCTCTCTGTTATATTCTCTCCCCGTTCCCATGTTCTTTCCCTTTTCACTCTCCCCTTCCCCTCTCACCCCCCTCTCTCTCTCTCTCTCTATCTCTCTCTATCACTTTACAAGGCAGGATTTGATGTATATATCAATTTATCTACCTCTCTCTCTTCTTCCTTCTCTATCTGCTTGCTTCCCCCTCTCTTTCCGTCACTCTCCCCTTCCCCTCTCCCCCCCCCCCCTCTCTCTCTATTTCTATCTCTCTCTATCACTTTACAAGGCAGGATTTGATGTATATATCAATTTATCTACCTCCCTCTCTCTTCTTCCTTCTCTCTCTGCTTGCTTCCCCCTCTCTTTCCTTCACTCTCTCTCTTTCTCTCTCGCTCTCTCTCTTATTATCTCTTCCCATTCCCATGTTCTTTCCTTTCTCACTCTCCCCTTCCCCTCTCACCCCCCTCTCTCTCTCACACCCCCCCCTCTCTCTCTCTCTCTCTATTTCTATCTCTCTCTATCACTTTACAAGGCAGGATTTGATGTATATATCAATTTCTCTACCCCTCTCTCTTCTTCCTTCTCTCTCTGCCTGTTCCCCCTCTCTTTCCATCACTCTCTTTTTCTCTCTCCCACCCCTCTCTCCTTATCCAGGTTCTCCGTCATTCACTGCTGCACAAAGGTATCATTGTCTCTATCCTGTCCATTTTCCTTTCTATTCCCTGCATCTTCCTTTTTTCCCCTTTCTTTTTCGCCCTCTCCTTGGTTTTCTATCACTCCTGCGTTTCGCAACTATACTCCAGGCAAACCAGGTGATACCAGACCTAACAATGCTATCCATGTTCTCAAGCGGGCGGGGCCGGAGTGGGATATAGTAGGGTGGTTCTAGGGTTTCTGCAAGGGAAGGGTGGTGGGAGGGGGGGGGGGGGGGGTAGAGAGGGCAATGAATTCCCTTCATTCCTTACATTTTATGGCTTTAACTTTTTCGTTTAACCTTCTTTATATAGTATATATTTCTTTCTTTCTAAATAAAATAAAGCATTTTGTTTTCTCTCAGAACAAAGGTATTTTCCACATTACGATATTTTAATTTAAAAAAGTCAAATGATTATAATGTATTTTTTCACATGATTGTTCTCATTAAGTATTGTTTTCATATTTTGTACGCATTGCAATAGTTTATATTGTATATTTATTTGTGGAAGACAAATCATTATGTGGAACAAAATGGGATGCGTATTTAGAAAAGCACATCTTTGATACGACGGAACGTTGATGATCATTAAATGGATTACGAATGGTAAGGTCAAGTTAAAAAAAAAAAAAAAAAAAAGAACTCTAGTTTCTCGTTCGGATTTCTTAAATTTGAGGAGAAGGGGGTGTTTCATAATATTGAAAGGGGAAGTCCACCCTGATATTAACCCTGTTTTAACCGGGCTATTTCAGACCAGGTTTTTACCAGGGGGGGGGGGGGGGGGGGGAGGGGGGTCAAGATTTCGGAGACCGATTGTCCGATTCATGTGAAATTTTGCATAGAGGTACATTGAAATATTAGCGACGCGTTCATGTTTTCGTTTTAACGATCCAATGTTAAATACGCAAATTATGCGCATATTAATGACAGAAGAACCCAAATTATTGCTACCATTTCTAAATTTTAAAGAAAAACACAATAAACAGTATCATATTGACTCAAAATGAATCACAGACATGGATAAGTTTAAGATTTAGGTATTTACATTGTTTATTATGGTACATAATTATGGTAACATATTTACATGAGCATGCATAAATTTGCATGGGCCTATATTATCAGATTCTTATGTATTCCTATGTTTTTATACAGTAGGCTTGCGGGTGCGCCATGTGAGAGAGAGAGAGAGGATTGAGGAGTCCTGAAAAGGACTCTGACTCGGTAATCTTTCTTGGGGGTGTGTAGTCCTGAAAAGGACTGTTTGCTATCTTTCTTAGCTTATAGTTCTAAGGAGAACTATAGCGTTTGGAGAGGATGAGTGGCTCGACGTTTCGAACAGGTTGACTTGCAAATGAGTGAATTTTTCTGAATATGAAATTTATCAGAGTATTCTATACACTTCATTTGACACGCGTGCACTAATTTTTTTTTCGTTTGTTGGCCGGGGGGGGGGGACACGTGCCCCATGTGCCCCCACCCCTAGATCCGTCCCTGATGGTGCACATATCAGTAACTCCTCGTAAGAGGGAAAATATTTACTTTATATTGTGATGATGATGATAAATAACAGTGAGAAAAAATTAATAATATGCCGCTTTTATATAGCGCTTAATACATAAACGATATCTCTAAGCGCTTTACAGATATATTATTACCCTGGTCGTCGGATTCAGGCTTTTCCGCACACATGTATGCACATTCTCCACTCCCTGGGGAGCATTCCAGCCAGACGTCATTTTACAGACACTCACAATGCTGAGCAAACTACATCAACTTTCGCATCCTACCGGGTACCCAATTAACGCCTGGGTGGAGAGTGGCAAATGTTGATTAACGTCTTGCCATAGTTCATTAGTGTCGGGCTGGGATTTGAACCCCGTACCTTGTGATCTGCAGTCGGGTGACTTATCCTTCCGGTAGAAAGGAATTACTTGAATGATGTGAGCGCCGAAATCGGCTGCCTAGCAGAGCCGGAGTAATAGTTGGAGCGCCTTGAGCACCATGCATGGTGGATATGTGCGCTATATAAATATCCATTATCATTATTATTATTATCCACTAGACCAAAGCACCTCATATAGGCAAATAGTCCTACATGTAAATTGAAAACATCATTCATAAGTTTTAATACAAAGAAGAAGGCAAGGTAAACTTTATCATATATATATATATATTATTCTTGGTCTTTATTTCACTGGCGTGCGACATTTTGGAACACTAGGGCAAATGCTGTCTACGGCTTTCTGGACTTGATCACTAGTTCATTACCACTTGATCGGTGATCGAACCTTCCAGGTTCCAGCTACCATCTGTTTTCCCTTAAAGCTAATATTTCTCCATTTTATCAATGTCTCTAAAGTCTGTGGAGAGAATTTCGCTTTGAAAAAACAATTCAATAAACGATGCTTCTTTTTAACGGCCACCGACTTAAAGCGGAATTCTCTCCTTCATCCAAAAAACGTTGGGCGTTGGCTTGCATAACGATGGTGCGAAGACAGAAAGCGTACAATTTAAAACGGCGCGTCAGAACCTGGATATCACAATGTTTGTCCATGTAGCCATACCATACATGACAGATAAGTCTCCACGTGAATTTGACAACCCCTGTGTGAAACAAATCTATTCCGCCATCAATAACTAAGAAAATGAACGTTTATGACGTTGGAAATTGAAGAGAAGCTTGCAAGATACGTAACAGTGTTGCCAATTTGTGTTTTTACTGATGATGACAATTTCACAAATTCATAACTTTCCTAATTATTATCTGCTATTGTTCAAACTTACACTTCTTTGTTTCTTTATTTTTTTCTGATTGTATTAAAGGTACAATGCCCAATTCGTAGGCCAAAAAAATGAAAAGGTTAAATTCCAAGGGCATTTGAAATATAATACTAATTTAGAACTTTCCTCAAAACGAAAGGGCTTGAAAATGTCTTTTAGTGGGAACATAAAGAGCATTACTTGTCGAATCGACTTAAGTGATTGCAATCATTTTAGTAATAGTCTGATGTTCAGACCCTTGTACCGAATTGTCGTATATTTTGAGCTGCGCAAAGATCCAATCAGTTTAAATTTGATCATTACAAGAAAGTGGGTTATTGATGTAGACAAATGCGCGTGTGACTTTACAGCTTATTTAATGTATGTATTAACACCGAAAAAAGAAGAAGTCAGTCACTCACTCAAAAGTGTCTGATAGTGAAGTCTAGAAAGTAAACGGGCTTCCTTGCATAATTTGAATGATAAAAAACTGCTAACACTTAAATTTCACAGATAGGACATACGTGACATATTCATAATTCCTCCAAAGTTCGACATAATTTGATGGTGGCTGCAAATGGGACATAGTACCTTTAAAACCCCACTGTCCTACTTGTAGCTACTTGCTCCCTCTATATAGAAAACTTTCCCGATCGGTGCCTGTTTGTCCCCCATGATCCTCTATTTCTTATGTTATTTGAGAGCTGAGTTGATGAGATAGCCACCTGTCAGTGACCTCGCTGTGTGGTCTAATCCCTCCTAGCCACACTAGTGTTGATAAGCTTTAAAACCAACTTAATATCAGGGTGGACTTTCCCTTTGGGATGCATTAATCTCTAAGTTTTCTGTTCATTGACAAATCAAATAAAGTTAGATTTCTAAATTGTTCGGGGTCATGGTCAGTGATAAGTAGCACAGCATTTTTAAATGTTGGCTTAAAATAGAAGGCGTTCAATATATTGAACGCACATTTTCAAGTAATACATAATAGTAACGATTCGTGCAGGGAAATGGAATTAAAGTAAAAAGTAGGTTCTATCTATCCAGAAGTTTAAAATGTTGTTTTAACAACAATAATTATGAAATAAACACAGTTTTAGACCTTCCCTTTTCATATTTTGAGGCCAACATTTCGTGTATAACTTTGTTTTGCCATAATTCGAATTACCTAAATGTATGTGCGATACACATTCTATCATAATCGCAAACAATATTTTAGAAGTACATGTATGTTCTGTATCACTAATCCGTCTAGAAATATTAAACATAGCAAAAATATAAAAGATATTCGCTTCAAGTCATTGAAAACAAGACTTTTGTTAACTGGAACCGGAGTTCACTCTGTTTTTACGACTGTAGTTTCAGCCGACACATTATCAACAATCATCTTAGTAAAATCATCCTTATTAAACCAAAATATCTCCCTTTGGCATGTAAGCGAGCTTTATATGAGGCGTTTCTTCAAGTCTTTGGGGTTTCTAAGAAACATTGTTTCGGTTTAATTCCAGATGATGGTTGATGATGTGTCAATTAGATCTGCAGTCGCAACAACAGAGTGAACTCATTTAAATCAATTAATGCTATGATGATGTTTAAAACGCCAGTGACTTTAATAATACAAATTTACCATAATGACAAACAACGTTTTTACAAAATAAATGCCATATACGGTTCGGAAAATCTTTGCCCCGTGTTTTATCTCGTCAAAGGCAAAAGCATGAGCGTTAAGATTATGAGTTGCTGTACGCTAACACAATATGTAAATTAAAGATGATCAAGCTTGGGTATGTAGAGGGTAGCACCAGGCACGTAGCCAGAGTTCGATGTTTGGGGGACACCTACATGTAATCGATCGAGGTAAAAAAAAGGGGTCTAGAAAAGTTCAACCGATCTTGGAAATTTTAGGGGGGGGGCACGTGCCCCCCCCCCCCCCCCCCCGTGGCTACGTGCCTGGGTAACACACGGGCATCGCCATCATCTGCCGAAGGAAACTCAGTGTGTACATCGGAGCGGTTTCGGAGTACCGCGCGTAATATCATAATAATCGTACATTTTGACAGTCATAGGAAGTCTGCATGAACATTTGCAGTGTAGGTACAGGGCATACACAGTGAAATCATGTATGCGTGCGCTGCGTGCTCGCTAAACGTGAACCAACAACGCCCGGACATTGACCATAATACATAATATAATCTTCAAATTCCGATCAAATATCAAATAAAACTTGCAAGATTAAATTGTAAATAAATATATTTTACAGAACTATAATAATATACATTTTCATTTTTTAGATATATTTAATTAATCACAATAAATTTGATATATTTTTTAACTAAACTACAAACAGTCAATCGAAACTCGGAATAAATCGGGGGCGGCACGACTAGACTCGGTCGTTCGTAGCGTAGGCAAGTAATGTTGGCGATCACTACATAACACTGAGCCAACGGGTATTACTCTCCCGTGCGTTAAAAAGTTCGCAAGGTGGCATAGGTATCGCACGTCCGTGTGCTGCCCTCTATGTACCCAAGCTTGAGCATATCCATGGATATACTACCTAGCAATTATCAAAATTAAAGAAGAATTCACCAACTTTATATTCAGCAATTTCACTTGATTATTAAGACATTGGAACTTTAAAAGGTTATGAATCACTCAACAGTTAACAACCAAAATATTCATAACCCTCGTAAATTGGATTTTTCTTTTCTTCTTCGGAATTTAAAAATAAACGTTGGATTGGTTGGAGTAGGGCCTTTGTCGAATTTGTTAAGACGTAAGCTTTAATATGTCACATTCTCAAGAAACGTAAATCGGGATGGTTTTTTGGGGGGTAAGGGCAGGAATAATTTAGTTGTTAACTGCATGAATCTATTACTACAAATGAAATCAAACCTCAATTCGATATTAATTGCATAGCTTACAACACGACTGTCTGAAGCGCCGATAAGTGAACAGATAAACAAAGACATTGGTGATATGGCTGATGTATTTGAGTTGGTAGAAGAAATAGATGGTGACGTGGTTCTTCTGAATGATGCGAGTGAAAAGATCACCTGGAATTTGATCAAGCACAATGTTGGGCAGCCACAGGAGGAAAAATATGACGGTGATGATGATGACAACTTGAGTGGTTTTGTGGTCATTTGGGTGGTTCCGAAGCTTCTTTGATGATGGCTTTAGCTTAGTGTTGGTTGGTTGGGTTGTCTGTTTGCTGGTTCCAACACGAACATTGGATCGTTGGGTTTCCTGCGTGTTTGGTCCATCATCATGAACAATGCTTGGTTGGGCTTTGGTTCCAACGGGCTCTGCTGAGGTCGAGAAGGAACCAACTGCTAAGGACACGGTACCACTTACTGATGGGATGGATCCTGGTGATGACACGGCATCATCCAAAGCTCGAACGCGTGGTTGACCACCAAATGCAGCAGATCCGGTGATCATCTGTTGGCGGATAATCTGGTGTGCCCGAATGAACTTGTAGATGCGAAGGTATAAGGCTGCAATACCTAAGGCAGAAGCACAAAACACAACGGCTTGGGCTTTGGCATACACGTCACGCCCCCACGGTACACCGCCGTAGACATTGCATTCGTATTCGTTCTTGAGTCTTATCGATGTCGTAATGAAGAAGAACGGGACATGGAGCCCGAAAGCGACAACGGTGCAAGCGACGGAGATCAAGACGGCAGCTCGTCGTCCGATTCGTCTTGCGAATGGCTTACAGATAGCCTGGTAGCGGTAGAACGCTATCCAGGTGGTCAGGAAGAGGCCAGCGTAGAGGGCCGACCTCGCCGCAATGACCTCGATGAAACACGCCCAAGGATGTTCCCCGTGGAAGAAAACCATCACGATCTTCAAACCGTTGATGATGCTAGCGATGAGATCGACAACGGCGAGGGCGATGAACGTGATGTCGGTGGCATTCTTAATTCCTAGACGAGCGAAGACGACGATAATTGTTAGGTTGCCGGGTATCCCAAAGGCAATTGCTAAACAACCAACAATCAAATGGAGTATGGAGATATCAGTAAACATGCTGGAGAATTGTAGCAAATTATTTGCCAAAGAGAACCATCGGATCTTGAATGAGATTTTTCGTAAGAGTCTTAATTTGTTCGAAGTCAGTATGCAATTTGCATTAGCGGGAAAAAAAGACATCACGCAAGTCTATAGACGACAGAGACGAAAGCCGTGCCTCAAAATGGGGAGATCCAAACATACCATCTAACTTTATATTTGCATCCAATCTCATCATTAGAGGTAGGTTGTCTGAACTGCCGAGAAACTTTCCTAATTAATGGGTCATGTGAAAAATCACGAGGATTTTCTATAAAGCAAAATAATACCGTACCCGTCGAGATATGCACGAACACTATATTGCAGGAATAATGTCCATGTTTTCATTAACGGAAATTTCCCTGACAGGTGCTCCACTTCTCCACAAGGAAGAACATCAAGATCATTTAAATTTGGTGAACTTTCTTTTACTGCCAATCAATATATCTCTATAATTATATTGCTTTGAAAACCTTTTAGAGTCTTGCTATTATACTTAATCATTAGGGAGTTCTTTTCGGTGCACATGAAGGAAAAGATCCATAACGTTTCAACATTTTGTTCCCATTCTTCTCTGTAAAACATCTCGGTGATGCATTGTAAGAGTAATACAAAAGTGGGAGCAGCACATCATTGTGGGGAATTTTGTAATTACCATTTTATCAAAAGCTACCAACCACACATTCAAAGTGAAATAGCCACTTCACTTAAGCCTTTCATCATCTCGTGATTAAAGAGATGTGAAATGTATATTCGCAAAAAAAGCGATTTGCCGTCATCTTTGAAACCAATTTTGCTCGGTCTCATACAAACCAAAACCGAGGTACCGTATCAATAAGGAATTGCAGTCTTAAACTTTACAAACGAATCTTGCTTTCCAGACCTTCAATCTCCTTTTCATAGATCGAAGCATTTGAGTTTCCGTTAGCATCAAGACATTCTAAAACTTAAATTTTAAAACTCCATGATTTGTAAAGTATCTGAGTGACAGAATAGACCGAGTTATGATATTAAAAGGGAAAATGTTACTTCGCCATTTCGATTGCCCGTCACGATAGTGCTTTTCCCGGATATTCGCCCGGAAGGTTTCTTTCACCCGGAAAAAAAAGGGTGAAAGAAATTAATTTGAAGGTCTCCAGTATATAGCTCATGAAAGGTCTTATAGAAAGAGCTTCATAATTATATTAAAAAGGTTTCAATTACCATATTAAAATCTAAATGTCAAACAGTTTTAATCGATTTGCGGGGCACTAGATGCTTCAATTGAATACATGAGAGGAAAAAGGGTCCAACTCCGTTAAAATGTATTTTGTGTGTACACTGTAAAAAATAATTTGTTCATTGGTAATTTTTACGTATTTTTTCCATGTAGAATTTACTTGAAAACATTAGTTTTGCCACTAACGCACTAAATTTAAGTCTTGCTAACTCAAACTTTCAATTTAGTAGAACATACTTGGAATATTTAAGTAAAATCAAATACATAAAAACTTTAAGTAATTTCAGCTTGTATTAATTTAGTAATTTTAACTCAAAATCAGAAATTATACGTATTACTCAAACAATTTATGTTGATTATTCTTATCTTTTTAAAGTAAGGACCGATGCAGTGCGTAATAGAAATATTTACATAATTTATGAATATTCATTAAGACCAAATTAAACTCTTTTTTAAATAAAACAATTCTTTTTTGTGGTTGAATGAAAATTTAAGGACTTTAAAACATGTAATAATTCATTTAACATCGCTAAGCAAAGACAAGACAATTTTTAATTGTTACCCAGTTCAAAACAAATAAAAACTTGATATTTCAGGAAATTGTCAACCAATTTTCCTTTTAAGATGCTACGATCAAGTATATATAAAATTAGGAGCCTTTCAATATGTGTCGAATTGAAGCGTATGTAAATCTTAAATGGAAGTAGTGTTAGTGATTAGTGATTAATCTTAAATAGAAGTAGTGAATGATTAGTGGATGTCACTTGTTAGATTAGATGGGTAGCAAATCGTGCAATATGTAATCCTATCATAGCTTTTTTTTTAATTATCTAAAATGATTACAATACTTAAATTATTTACGTTAATGTAACTCGATTTAACTGAGTAAAAATTTATTCAGCAAAATAAGTAAATTCTACTTAAGATGCCGTAGGTAATATTTACTTAATAAAAATAAGGCAATTCTTTTCCTCAATTTTATTGAGTTATTTCGACTATTATTTTTTTACAGTGTAAGAAGAAGAAGAAGAAGAAGAAGGAGAAAACCCTATCATTTCCAAGTAAATCGGAGAAAAAGTGTTCTCATCTTCTGACAACTCTTAATCAAGTAAAGACTTTTAAAAAATCGTTGAGAAAGTATGTGTGTTCTGTCTCATAAATAAAGTAATGACTTTTTAATGATTTAAAATCGTTTAGATGGAGTTGGGGCCTTCTTCCTCTAATGTTTTCAATTCGAAGCTTGCTTGGTCGACATTTTTACCCAAGGTGAAGAAGTATAAATGCAATATAATGACACAGTTATATTCTACTGCCCAAGCGCGTAGCCAGGATTTTATTTTAGGGGGAGGGGCGGTAGTGAGCATGCGAAGCGCGAAAGCTTTGAAAGAAGACGATTCGTTGTACCTTTCTCGACTCCTAATCCTTGTCTGAATTCAGTCCGCCCCTCCTGCGCATAGCAATGAAGCTTTGACGTATTATTAGACAAAGAAGACGATTCGTTGTACCTTTCTCGTCTCTTAATCCTTATCTGTATTCAGTCCCCCTCCCGCGCGAAGCGCGGAAGCTTTGACGTTTTATTATTCGATGTACCGTTCTCGACTCTTAATCCTTATCTGAATTCAGTTTCCTCCCCTCCCGCGCAAAAATTTGAAGTTTTGTTAAATTATTAGAGAAAGAAGACGACTCAAAGTACCGTTCTCGACTTCTTAATCCTTGTCTGAATTCTGTTCCCCCCCCCCTCTCGCGCGAATATTTGAAGTTTCATTAAATCATTAGAGAAAGAAGACGACTCAAAGTACCGTTCTCGACTTCTTAATCCTTGTCTGAATTCAGTCCCCCCCCCCCCCTTCCTCCCTCCTCCTGCGCGAAGCGCGGAAGCTTTGACGTATTATTAGACAAAGAAGACGATTCGTTGTACCTTTTCCGACTCTTAATCCTTAATTTGAACTCAGTTTCCCCCTTTCCGCGCGAAGCGCGGAAGCTTTCACGTTTCATTAACTTATTAGAGAAAGAAGACGATTCGTTGTACCGTTCTCGACTCCTTTTCCCTTTTTCTTCCTACGTCCTCTTACTTTTTTCATCTCTTTCTCTCTCTTTTTTTTTTTTGGCCGGCGTTTTGGGGGGGCGACCGCCCCCACCGCCCCCCCTGGCTACGCGCCTGCTACTGCCCCAAGCTCTCTCTCTCTCTCTCTCTCTCAAGCTCTCTCTCTCTCTCTCTCTCTTATTATCTCTTTCTATTCCCATGTTCTTTCCTTTTTCCACCCTCCCCCTCCCACCCCTCTCTCTATTTCTCTCTCTCCCTCTTTCTCTCTTTACAACGCAGGATTTGATTTATATAAAAATGTATCTACCTCTTCCCTCTCCCTGTTTGCCTCCCCCTGTCTCCATCTCTTTCCTTCTCCCCCTATCTCCCTCTCTTTCTTTTTCCCACCCTCTCTCCCTCTCTTTCTTTCTCCCACCCTCTCTCCCTCTTTCCTTATCCAGGTTCTTCGTCATTCACTGCTGTTCAAAGGTCTCATCTACCTTACAACTCTTTTGTTTTCTCTATCTTGTCCAACTTCTTTTCTATTCTTTGCTTCTTCTTTCCCCCTTTTTTTCGCCCTCTCCTTGGTTTGATATCACTCCCGCGTCTCACCATCTTATCCCAGGCACAACGAACAAGGCTATCCATGTTCTCAAGCAGGCGGGCGGCGCGGGCGGGAGTGGGTGAGTAATGGTGGTGTATTTTTACTGCAAAGGAAGGGTGGTGGCCGGGCGAGGGGGAATGAATTCCTTTCATTTCTTAGCTTATAGGGCTTCAACTTTTCATATTTTGTTTTAACTCTTAAATTATCGTTTACAGATAGAAGAAAATATTTATTGTACAAAAAACAAGTATATCCCTCCAGAAAAGGAGGGAAATGCTGAAAATGTGAAGATGTATATAATTATTATGAGGAAATAAAGAAGACCAGAAATGGTTATTTTACCCCACCCCCCTCCCCCTCAAAAAAAAATGATGATGATGATTATGATAAATAACAGTGATTGAAAAAAAAACTTACCAACTTGCTGGATTTCATTCTTGGTCTTTGCTTCACTGACGGGCGGCATTTTGGAACACTTGGGCGAATGCTGTATTCGGCTTTCTGGCCTTGATCATTACCACTTGATTGGTGATCGAACCTTCCAGGTTCCAGCTACCATCTGTTTTCCCTTAAAGCTAATATTTCTCCATTTTCTCAAAAGAATTTCTCTAAAGTATGTGGAGAAAATTGCGCATTGAAGAAACAGTTCAGTAAACGATGCTTCTTTTTAAACGGCCACCGACTTGAAGCGGATTATCTACCTCATCCCCAAACGTTGGGTATTGGCTTGCATAAATTAATACGACGGAGCAAAGATAGAAAGCTAACAAAAAGCGTGAAATTTAAAACGGCGCCTCAGATCCTGGCTATCATAATGTATGTACGCATGTACATTAAAGATAAGTCCCCATGCGATTTTGACAAGTTTTAATGTTCTATTCTAAAACAGAAAGCAGTAAATTCTTGGTCCTCAGCTCCAACGAGGTCCAGGGCTACATGGATCCGGAACGAGCTCGTCTCCAATAATCTTCGCAAGCTCTCAGTCCCTAAGGGTACCTAATCATGACTGTAACGGTCTCTCGCGGTCAACTAGACCCGAAGTCTAGCGGCAGTCTGATGTCCGGCTTAGGGTACCGGTTCATGGCACAAAGGCGTACGTGATGGTAGGGGCAAACCGTTACATAATAGACCCCTATCTTTTGCACGCAGATTACTTTAGCTCATTCATGTTCAACGCCAAAAGAAGGAAGTTGTATGCTTCGCCAGGTACCATCTTGACCATGATGCTTAGTAGTTTAGAAAAACAGTCGCGGCTTTCGATTTCTATCACCCTGATCAGTAATCACTTCAAGAGGCTGTTTAAAACATCATTTAAATCCTACCATTATAGGATATTGGTAGGCCCTATAAACATTATGTTACATTATTAGCATATCATGTCCTCAGTTTGAAGGGGAAAATAATTTGATTATTCCAATGTCTACGTTCATTCAGCTTTCCATTAATATAAAGTTGTATTTTTATCGGATAAGGTCTTTAAAAAGTAAATATCGGTATATAGCTATAGGCACATCAGGAGCAAGGAATACTAAATAGGCCTACTCAGAGTCGGTCCTATTCAAAATATGAAATACATTTTCTGGGATATAATTATAATCTATTGTAAAATATGAATAAATCTGGTTCAGACATATGCTTGATATATTTTGAACGCATGATCTCATTGAAATGTTTCACGCTCTCAAATATTTAAAGAGATTTAATTACTCAAACAAAATTGCTTATAAGGTCTATGTATGACTAGACTACCAATAAACAGCTGGCCGAACTCGGTCACGCTCTAATGAACACGGTCTGTTTATCACCAAATATTGACTAATCGTCTTTATTCATTGAACATGACCATCACAATTATTATTGACATTCGCTTAGTTCACACGGCGTCCGTTTTTTTGTTTTTTTTGTTGTTGAAATAAATCTTTATTCAGGTAAAATCATGGATAACATCATAGTACATAAATATTCATAACAAATCACTGAATCACATGTCTAAATGAGGTCAAATCAAATTATATCTCTTTTTACTTAATAGCAGATTTTAAATTAGTTATTGTCTTCTTCCACTTAATAATATTCAAATTCGTTGTTTTAGTTCTGTTTTCCTCAACTTCTATTTTGTATTTTAACATAAACAAAAAATATTTGCTTATTATTCTCGTCACTACATTTTTATTAAATTGATTTCCAACACTCGCTTTATAGATTGCAAATAAAGCATAATGAAGTATTAGATCAATATCTGTAACATTTTCTTTTGCGTCATGAAAGCCAAATACAACACAAATGGGTGAGAATTTAAAATCTTTACAGAAGGAGTTACATAATAATATTTCGATAACGTTCCAAAATCGGTAAATATTTTCGCATTCAAAAAATACATGTATAATAGTACCAGGTTTATTACAGTAATAACATAAATTGTTTTCTTTGATTTTCCATTTGAATAAATTAACAGGTGTTGGTAAAATATTATACATAAATTTAAAGTTGAATTGTATCAAATAATTATCACGAGCATATTTCAATTTAAATAACCATAAAGAATCCCACTTTATAGTAACATTTGTCTGTAAGGTTTTGTTCCAGAAGTCTACCGCCCTAGATGGTTTTTAGATTAATTTTATGAGTTCCGTATATACTTTTTTCACAGTAATAGAGTGTATTGAAAATTCAAAACTATTTAAATTCAAATTAGAGTATATAACTGATTTACGTTTGTAATCGTTGAAATCATAAACTTGTTCGCCATATTTTATGATTCGCCTCCATCTTTGTTGTATTGCGGTTCTTATTTTGGCATATTCACTCAACCATCTACCATCATAATAGATAAGTTTATCTTCCAATTCTTTGACTGTCAAAAATCTATTTCCTATCACTATATCCCCTAAAAATAATATACCCGATTTTATCCAATTTTTATACAACAATGCTTTTCCTTTAAATTTGATATCACAATTTAACCAAATCATTTCTTTTGTAACACTTCCATAGGTGTGGTGTATATCTTTTACATAATTAACTTGCTTTACAGTAAACCATGTACAAAGTAAGTCACAATAAAAATCAGGTATTTTCCCTCTATAAGAAGTCACATATTTTGGTAAACATTTACAGTTCATAATAATATCAATCCCTCCCAGTTTTTCAATCCAATACTCAAAAAAAATTATCCACTTCCCTTTCTTTTCTTGGATTTCTTTAAAACTTAAGAAGCTAAACAACCATTTTATTCGTAAAGACATAAATTGCGTACACATGTCGACCATATTCATGCCTCCGTTTTGAAGAGTATTTATCATGTTTTCTTTTTTCACTTTTGCTCTATTACCCCATAAAAAGTTATAAAATAACTTTTCATACGCTTTTATCCATTCCATAGGGCATGATAAAACTTGAGCTGTATAAATCAATTTTGAAATAACAAGGCTTTTTAAGATAATTACTTTCCCTTTAAATGTCAAGTTCCTCCGTTTCCAAGAATTTAAAAGCTGTTGTATTTTAATGAATCTTTCTTGAGACCAATTCATATTCACACTCAAAGATTTATTCTTACTGAAGTATATACCCAGAGATTTAACAAAAGTATCACACCAACTTATATTCTTTATTGTCTCTGAAGGAGTAGTTTTGCCCAACCATATAGCTTTAGTTTTATTCGTATTTAAATGTATTCCTGATACCCTTTCAAAATTTTCAATCACATTTATTACCTTCCTTCCAGATTCAACGTCTTGTACAAAAATTGTCATATCATCAGCCAGTTGAGCTACCTTAATTTCTGTTTTGTGTCTTCCGATAGTAATACCTTTAATATTTACATTCTGTCTTATTTTGTTGCTTAAAACTTCGACACTCAGGATAAAAAGTAGGGCAGACAGGGGACAACCTTGCCTTATGCCTCTAGATGGTTTAATATTACCAGTAAACCATCCATTTACTGTAACTGATAAGCTTGGATTTGAATATAACAGTCCAATCCATTGCCGAAAGGATTGCCTAAAACCATATAACTGCAAACACTTGTCAATGTATATCCATTCCAACGAGTCGAAAGCTTTTCACGGCGTCCGTTAACTTTATGTTTTATCTCAATAGGCCATTTTCGTAATGTACATATGTAACCAAATTTCATACATAAATCTTTGTGAAGTGCCTCAATACAAATTATTTCATTCACCTGATATGAATAATAGTATCAATAGGCAGAATCCGAACTGCATACATTAGTTGTTGCCAGGTAGGACAAACATTATAGCTTGACCTACCTAGCAACAATCAGGCGCGGATCCAGAATTTTCCAATAGGGGGGGGGGGGGGGGGGGGTGCCGGATATGTGAAAATTGCGCAGACCGTTTTTCAAAGTCATAATTATTAGAAGCACCATACCGGTACAATTTTTGACATTTTCATCGGGGGGGGGGGGGGGGGGGGCAATAGCCTCTTGCCCGAAAAAGTAATTTTCTGGTTTCACAATTCGGCTAGTGAGCGAGCAACAATTGAGCATAATATGTATTTTGTAAAAGTGTTATTTATCACCAAAATAAACGAGAAAAGATATCAAAACTCATATTCGGGCAGCTCGCTGTCCCTCCCTCCCCCCCCCCCCCATTACGCGCGAAGCGCGGAAGCTTTGACCTTTCATTAATTATTAGAGAAAGAAGACGATTTGTTGTACCATTCTCGACTCGTATTCCTTGTCTGAATTCAGTTTTCCCCCTCCCGCGCATAGCGCGGAAGCTTTGACCTTTTATAGTTTAATGAAGTTATTAGAAAAAGAAGATGATTCGTTGTTCCATTCTCGACTCTTAATCCTTCTCTGAATTCAGTTTTCCCCCTCCCGAGCAAAGCGCGGAAGCTTTGAAGTTTCATTAAATTATTAGAGAAAGAAGACGATTCGTTGTAACATTCTCGACTCTTAATCCTTGTTTGAATGCAGTTCCCCCCCCCCTCTCGCGCGAAGCGTGGAAGCTTTGACCTTTCATTAAATTATTAGAGAAAAAAGATGATTCGTTGTACCATTCTAGACTCTTAATCCTTGTCTGAATTCAGTTCCCCCTCCCCCCCCCCCCCTCCCGCGCGAAGCGCGGAAGCTTTGACATTTCATTAAATTATTAGAGAAAGAAGATGATTCGTTGTTTCATTCTCGACTCTTAATTCTTGTCTGAATTCAGTTCCCCCCTCCTGCGCTTTGCGCGGAAGCTTTGACGTTTCATTAAATTATTAGAGAAAGAAGACGATTCGTTGTAACATTCTCGACTCTTAATCCTTGTTTGAATGCAGTTCCCCCCCCCCTCTCGCGCAAAGCGTGGAAGCTTTGACCTTTCATTAAATTATTAGAGAAAAAAGATGATTCGTTGTACCATTCTAGACTCTTAATCCTTGTCTGAATTCAGTTCCCCCCCCCCCTCCCGCGCGAAGCGCGGAAGCTTTGACATTTCATTTAATTATTAGAGAAAGAAGATGATTCGTTGTTTCATTCTCGACTCTTAATTCTTGTCTGAATTCAGTTCCCCCCTCCTGCGCTTTGCGCGGAAGCTTTGACCTTTCATTAAATTATTAGAGAAAAAAGATGATTCGTTGTTCCATTCTCGACTCTTAATTCTTGTCTGAATTCAGTTCCCCCCTCCTGCGCTTTGCGCGGAAGCTTTGACCTTTCATTAAATTATTAGATAAAAAAGATGATTCGTTGTACCATCATCGACTCTTTATCCTTGTCTGAATTGAGTTCCCCCCCCCCCCTCCCGTGCGAAGCGCGAAAGCTTTGACGTTTCATTAAATTATTAGAGAAAGAAGATGATTCGTTTTACCATTCTCGACCCCCAATCCTTGTCTGAATTCAGTTGCCCCCCCCCCCCTCCCGAGCGATGCGCGGAAGCTTTGACATTTCATTAAATTATTAGAGAAAGAAGACGATTCGTTGTACCGTTCTCGACTTGTCAGAATTTTCAAAAATGTTTCTTTGTCTGCTCCTTTTTCGTCCTCTGTCCTCTTACTGCCCCTACCGCCCCTGGCTACGCGCCTGCTTTAAAGGGAAAATGAAACAATCATGATTGTGATAGCAAACAATTAGGTTAGTAGAAATGAAAGGGAAAAATATCCATTACACCAACCATGGATAAAACACGGCCGGGAGCGTCATAGTATTGTGTTATCGGGTGAGGGCCGGGGCGTAGCGACCAAGCGATATTTTGCAATGTTGAATGCTGAAATTATGCATTCTAGAAAATCCCTAAGCCCAATAAAAACGTTCTTTCCGCTATATTACTTTCTAGCTATATTTCTAAATTTCGTGGGGGACGTGTCCCCCTATCGGGCCCAGGATTGCCGCCCCTGTCCATGATTACTACCAACATGAGTTCAAATACAAGCACAAGCGAGCTGAATTAAAATGAAGGGCAAAATAAGAGTTGTGAAGCGGCCCTACCGTTAATTTAAAATATGACTGTTGAGTATATAACTTCTATTTAAAAGACATCCAAAATATTGTGCCCTTTTCAAATTCTTTTCTCACTAAAGAGTGATGACCGCAGGGGCTGTTCTTAACGTTTAAATTTGAATCCGCGGCTCGAGATTTTATGCGGCCGGCCCGGCCCCCCTCTATTCAATAACGTTTGCCAAGCCTTCTGGAATGACCCCAAATCTCCCGATTACTGTTTTCCCTTATTCGTCGTTATTGTCACTTAGCGCCATTTCCTTGTCTTTCCCCCTTTCTCACCCGACTTTTTTTTCCCCACCCCCCCCCCCACCCACTTATTGTTATCTAGGGTACGCACATGTGTGTTCCCTCTCTTAGAAAGCACCCCTCTATCTCCGGTGTGTAAAGTCAGTACGGGCCAGATTTGTGTGTATTACGGGCCGGACTTTGTTGCGTGAAAAGTAACTCTTTATCAGAAATTTGGGGAACACAATTCGGTCCCTCCGACCCCGGAGGGGAGGGAGGGGGGGGGGGGGGGGGGGGGGCTCCTTCTTTATCTTTTCTCTTCTCTTTTGTTTTCTCTTCTTTTTTCCTTTCTCTTCTCCTTTCTTTTCTCTTCTCCTTTTTTTCTCCTCTTCTCCTTTCTTTTTTTTCTCTTCTTTTCTTCCTCTTTTTTTTTCTTCCTTTTTTTTTGCGCCGCCAATAGGGGGGGGGGGGGGGGGCCGCGGCCGTTTCGACCCCCCCCCTGGATCCGCCACTGACAATTAATATATGCAGTTGCATTCTAACTATTGGAGTACTGTTATTCTTATCAGGTGAATGAAATGATTTGTATTGAGGCACTTAATTCACAAAGACTTGTGTATTAAATTTTGTTATATTACGAAAATGGCCTATTTCAAACTCCAATGTTGCTGTTGTCATTTGGTTTAAGATGGCGCTTTTCGATCTCTCCAAGAGTATTTACGTCATAACAACGTAATAAATTCAAGGTTATATAACACACATGTAATGTATTTATCTACTAGTAGTTTCCAATGAAAATCGATTTTCATAGTGTGTGTGTTTGTGGTCATTTCGTTAGAGTTTATGGATGTATTAAAGGTTATGGATACAATTTTATATGAAATAAAATGGCAGTGAAATTATCTTTCCTGACATTAAATGTTAGAGGAAAAAGAGATTAAAAGAGTGAATATTTTTGAATGGTGCAAAAGTAAAAAGAATAATACAATTTTTTACAAGAAGCATATAGTACAGTAGACGTAGAAGAGTGGTCGAAACAAGAATGGGGAGGGCCAATGTTATTTAGTCATGGTTCAAACCATAGTAGAGGGAGGGGTTCTTGTTTTATTTTCTAATTTAAAATTTGAAGAAAAAAATTAGAGTAGATGAAGAGTGGAGATACATTATTTTCAAAGGTGAAATGCAAAGGGTAAAAATGCTTTTGGGTAATGTTTAGTATTCCAACAAGGGATAAAGAAAATTTACAAATTGAATTTTTTGAAGAAGTTAAGATGAAAGTATTTTGATCAGGACTGTTTAGTTTTATTAGGAGGTGATTTTAATAGCACATTGGATGGAAGATAAGATTATATGGGGTCAAGAAAACCTGTGAAATCTTGGGTTATTGATTTGATTAAGGAAATTTTAAATAAATACGATTTAGAAGATATATTTGATTTGATTTTATTCGATTTGATTTATTTATCAACAGCAATTCATTTCATACAATAATTTACATATACAAGAAGAGCAACTATTGGTTAGTAAAAGGGGCCAGAGGCCAGATAATAGCACATGTGCTAGTGGAAATTATTTTGGTACAAATCAGTTTAAAAAACGTAACAAAACAAAAAATAATGAATTTACTATTACAATCGATACTTAAAAAAAATAAAAAAAATCAGTTCTCAACAATGGCTTACAATATACAAACTGATAATGTAAAATATATATTGTGTACATATGCAAATTATCTAACTTGATATTTCATTCATGAATTGTTCAACAAATGACTTGTAACAGAATACCGAAACCTATTTCTAGACCTTGTCAATCTGACATCAACAGGTAATCTATTCCAAAATTCACTGCCCACAGAAGACAATGCAAATTGACCTTGTGTCGTTCTTAATTTTGGAAGACGTAATTGTCCACAGTACTCTATCTAACTATGAGGCAAATTGTCATTGACTAGATCAAACATAAAAGTAGAAATGAATAAATCATGTAAATTATGCACATTTAGGAGAAAAAGAAAAAGAAATCCGAATGTATTAAAAGCAATTTACTTTTCGACAAAAGTGGCCAGTCGTGCAAAGTCGATTAGATTATTGGTTTATACCTCGTATTGTTGACAATTTGGTGGGTACGTGTGAGATTTTGACATCAATTATGCCAGATCATGATCTGGCATTGGCCTAGAATTTAATTATTTGGTTGATAAGTTTGTTTTGGGGAAATCACATTGGAAATATATAGTAGTTTAAGTATGGATACAGATTTTGGTGAAGGAATGAAATGATAAGGAAATTCATGAATTAACAAAATAATGATTGGTCATTACAGATTTGGAATAAACTAGTATGTTGGGATTTTGTAAAGACGAAACAGAGATAATTCATTATAACATACTCGCGGGAAAAGGCAATAGTACCGAGGGTTGAAACTGTTAGAGAAGCTAATTAAGGATTTACCAAGCCACAAAACGGCTTTTTATCACATTTCAACAATTCATCATTCAGTTTTAAAACAGTTCATGTTAATATGGGCCTATCCAAATTCACGTTGTTATATTATAGTTATGAAATAATAATCGGAAGAAAAATATCACCGAACAGCCGTTCGCGTTGAAATTCGTCATCCTTTGTAATAAAACGATGAAGTTCCCACACTATCTTGGGGACAAGCTCGCTGATTGGCACGGCGATGGATCTTGTAGAGAAGGGTGCATTGGTCGAGGATTCGACGTGTGTGAAGCGTGTCCCTCCCTAGAGCTGCCACAAGAGCTGATGGTGATGTGGTGTATTTGTAGTCACGGTACACAAAGCGAGCCGCTGTTCTTTGTACTTGCTCTAGCATTTTTGTGATCGTGACGCTGTGTGGGTTCCAAGCCTCCGAGGCATACTCCAATTGGGGGCGCACTAAGGCTGTCCAGCGAAGAAGACCTAGAGTACGGCCTGCTTTATGCCGGATGGATTGGCAGTGCTTGTTCCAACGAAGATCAGCAGCAACCGTTACTCCAAGGTACTTGTACTCTTTCACTCTCGGGATCAGTCCATTTGACAGGTGGTATTCTCGTATGCTGGGAGTATACGCTTCCGTGTGATGGTGAGGATAGCGCACCTTTTCACGGTGAAGTCCATCATCCAGTTTGAAGACCACCTGCATGGACAGCTGTTGGAGATCGTCCTTTAGGATTTGATGGTCCTCAGGGCGTCGAATCTCACGATAGAGGGTGCTGTCATCGGCGAAGAGACGCATTGTGGACTGGATGTTGTCTTGGATATCGTTGATATACAACAGGAACAGGGTAGGGCCGATGACGGATCCCTGGGGGACTCCAGATGTTGCATCCCTCCATGTTGATTTGGATCCATCAACTACGACTGCCTGTTGTCTATCAGTGAGGAGAGACATTATCCACTGGAATGAGTCACCACTTATTCCATAGTACTGAAGTCTGGTTGACAGTAGAAGGTGTGGTCCTCGGTGTGGTACTCGATCAAATGCCTTCTTGAAGTCCAAGAAGATTATATCAGCTTGGCTACGCTGCTGAAGGATGGAGGACCAGTCGTGGACGGCTGTTGTCAATTGAGTGGTTGTTGACAACCTCGTCGGAAGCCATGCTTTGCATTAGTGAGGATATTATTTACTGCAACATGCTTCGACACATGGCTCAGTATGATGTGTTCCATGACTTTGCAGCAAACGCAGGTAAGTGAGATCGGTCTGTAGTTGGAGGGGTCACACTTTTCTCCGACTTGTGTATAGGGGTAACCAGCTTGTTTCCATTGGGCTGGAACGATGCCACTGTTGTAGCTTTGTTGAAACAGGAAGGACAGTGGAGAAGCAATCTTTGTCGTATTACACTAGTCAATATAAGCAAAATATGTTGTACTTTTAGCGAAATGGAGATGGATGTAAAAAAATATTTTTTTTTTCTTCTTCATTTTTTGCTAATAAAACAAGCAATGTACAGTGACCCAAGCGTTTTGATGTGATATACTTTCAGTACGTCAAGATATAAAAATACATGTACGTGGATAAATATATGAAAAGAGATAAAAAATAAAAAAATGCCAAATAAATTACAATGTACATATAATCATGTACAATGAGTTGCATATTATATGTTTATAATTGATTATTAAGGCCTATGTTTGTATTATTTTCGTTACTTAAAATCACTTCATTATATCTTTGAGGTATTCATTTACCTTTTTATATATTTTAAAATGACGGTAGATACACAAATAACAACGAGCGTTGCATTTTTTTAAAATTTGATTAATTCGATTCTTCTGCTTCGAATCAAGATTTATTTAAAAAAGTGCAGTGAAACATGAAATTTAAATATCAAATAATTTGTCTAACCTTAAACTTGTACTTGAATAGACAGATTAAAGTGTAAACATATTGCTCCGGTTGTCTCATTTTCGCTCGCTGGAACATTGCAAGCACAAACCACTGGCCTCTACCTCCTGGACGGATCATCGCCCATTCCCGCCCGTGATAACGCTTGAAGTGGGCTCGCACTATACGTTACCTACTAAAAGGCTGTATAGTCTGACCGTTCATGAATATTCATGTTTTTGCTTACCTAGGCAAAATGCTTGCCTCTACTAAATGGACAAATTATGTTGGGGGGTTGGATGAAATGGACATAATGAAAAAATCAGAACTGATCTATGATAATTCATGCTTCTTATCCTTCGTGTGCTAGACTTATAACCTTACAATCGCGTGGTAAATAGAGTCCAAAGTTCGACTTGTTGTACATGTGTTATATAGGCAATGGCGAGCTTGCGACATATTTTAAAGAAATTACGGTGGGTGAACTTTCAAAATGAACTTTTTAACGATTTTGGGGATAAAAGTCCATAGGCTAACATGTTAGGCTGCTGACTCTGGCGATAGGGGGCGTTGTCAAATTAGACTAAACGGAGCTATATGCATACCTTACAATTGCTCCGGTTCTAATAAGTGACTCTTGAAATAATTAATTAATTGATTGAATTTCTATATCCTGATATCTTGCCAAAAAAGAAATTAAATCTCGCTCTAAAAAAAAATCACACCCTGCATGCCATTTTTGTAATATTTCAAAAGTGCGTATTGTTAAAAAAAGATGGTTCACATTACAAGAAATACAATATGGTTCGGTAAATGGTTATGGAGGTTATGTTTATGACTGTTCTCAACCATCCAGGCAGTAGATAAATAGCCTCAAATATTTTTTTTATTGGGTTTACTTTGTTTTCGCTTCGACGTCTTTTCGCCAACAGCGGGACGATTCATCAGGCCGACCATGTCGACGGGCCTTTCGCAGGTTAACAGAGAACGGCTTTTATCCAAGATGGTGGATTCCTCGTTGGGTTTCCCACCATAAGATACCACAGGGCATATCTCAGATATGACTTCAGGTAGGACTTAGATTTCATGGCTGGACGATTGTTCAGAAGGACACGTCTTTAGAAGTCACTTTAGAAGCGGCCTCCAAGTTCTCTCTACCGCGCTCCGGTGATTGGTCAGGATGTTGGCACTTACTTCCATCCGTCAAGTCCTCCTGGTTCTTGTAAGTCGTTTCTCCTGTATGAAAGGAGTACATAGGCTATTTTATTTGCATTACGCACCTCAATATTTCTATCAATAGTCTGAACGTGGGAAATATGGACTTGCTTTAGAAAATACTATAGATCTGACTCTAAACAAATCATGCACATGGCCCGTAGTGTTAAAAAAATATAATACACAAATAGCTTGTTGCTGAAGTATTCAATGGTGGTCTTTATTACGAGAATTGCATTCTTGTTGATGCAAACAAACATTACCTTCGCTGAGATACAGGTCTGCAATGTTGACCAACTTGGCAGCTCGCAGTGCCTTCCTGAGCTCCATCCGTTCTTCTTCCCTGGACACACCTCTTCTCCATTGTTTCAGCATATGACGAGTTCCATCACTGGTAACACGATTAAACTTCATATTGTTCATGTGCGCTCTCTGTATATCACCATGTAGGATTCCCAGCTGACCACCAAGGCTGTCAATCATGGCTTCATCGTAAAGATCGACAGCTATCTGACTTAAGATGTCTACAAACTCATCATCTTGGGGCACCTCTCTAGGGTGAATGCGGTAATAAAAAGACAAACATGGGGACGGTCAGGGAACGTTGGTATGACGTATGCACGTTATAATAAAAAGGAATCACTCGAACTACTTGGAAATTATTAGACTCGTATAACGGCACTCACCATGACTTACAGCGTGTCCACACACACACATGTTGTTATCACAAAACTCTATAAAGAAACGTCGTGTAAAGATTCATCGTATAAATTCCAGGGTGTCCACATACAAAACACGTCGTATACAGAATCATCATATAAATTCCAGGGCGTCCACACAAACCAGAAAGTAATCCCGAAACTCTACAGCGAAACGTCGAATAAGTGCACAGTTTGCTACTGCGGTCATGAAACGAAAGGGGAAATGAGAGGTCAGTACGTCTCCTTTCGCGCGCGGTCACGTTAAGCCCCGCCCAGTTATACCGTTCTAGTTCGACCAGTTATACTAGTTACGTCCACACACAACACATTCCATGATTACGCGTGATTCTGTATTGAGTTCTAGTTCGAAACGATGCCCAACCCGCGTTTCGTTATACGACGTATAGTCAGTAAGCGTCCACACACACAATTTCATCGTATAACTATCCCGAAACGGTATAAGTATAGGAGTCTTACCCCGTGTCCACACACAACATTTTCCGTGATTAGCCGTGATTATACCGTTTCGGGATAGTTATACTGTTTCTCGATAGTTATACGATGAAATTGTGTGTGTGGACGCTTACTAACTATACGTCGTATAACGAAACGCGGGTTTGGGCATCGTTTCGAACTAGAACTCAATGAAGAATCACGCGTAATCACGTAAAGTTTTGTGTGTGGACGTAACTAGTATAACTGGGCGGGGCTTAACGTGATCGCGCACGAAAGGTTTCCTTTTCATGACAGCGGCGCAGCCGGCTGATTATAGCTATTCATAAACATACTGCATGCATATTGTACCAGTGGCACTACCATTCAATGCAATACTACTACTACTAGTGCACATGTGTTGTAGGACACGACATTATCAGTGATGTGGTTCAACAAACAAGAAGGGAAAGGGGGAGTACGTGGAGCATTTTCGAAGTGAAAAAACAACAACAACACACTGCGCAGTAGCAAACTGCGCACTTATACGACGTTTCGTTATAGAGTTTCGGGATTTAAAAAAAATTGTGTGTGGAAAGCCTTAAACCCCTCAGCACTAGTTTGGCCAGGAGGGATTAGGCCTCCCTGCATGGTCACTGACAGGTGGTTATCTAATCAAATCAGATCTCGATTAACATACAAAAGGGACCATGGGCGACCAATGGTCACCGATTAGGCATTGTTTGCTATAAAGAGGTCGCAAGTAGCTACAAGTAGTGCAGTGGGGCTTTAATGAGTTTTAATCTTTAATACGCTTTTCCTCTGAGAAAAAAAGTGAGAATTGTTTAATAAATTTGTCCTGTCAAATCATATAAATCTGTGTACTAAATACATTACAAGACCTATACGTATGTTAAACTAATTTATTCAAATAAGGATTAATTACAAAAAGGCGGGTTTTGTGAGAAAATATTTCGTAACATGTAAATAACTAACCATGTTCAAAAACGCGCCTGGATAGTTATAAACATAATTGCGGCCGTGCTTGTAGAAAACCATTTACTCTAGTTATGTGAAATTTAAATAGATAATCTAGTACCACTCGTTTGACAATGTTTACCAACAAGATAGATGTCTGCAATGAAAAAGACAAATGCAGCAATATATTTCTTAGTAGTTGCACCAAAACCTAGAAGAAAGCATATTACATAGCCAGGTTTCCTCTCACCTTGCTTGTGAGGAATCACTCCTTCCCAATCCTCCGGTAGAATTATCCTGAGATGTAGATGGGTCTGTCATGAAGAGGGGAGGATGGATTCAGTTTGATTGAAAAATAAAATTGAATATAAAAGATAATATTTTTGAAAGACTTGTATCGTTCAATGCATTTCTGTTTCTCTGTATATTTTTATGTGAACACTACACATACTTAACATAGCTATAATTTCGTCAAGAGTAAATGTAATCGAATGGCATAGCATTTTCGGGGAAAACAACAATACAATTACACAAAATATATAGTTAATAAAACAAAAACAAAAGCCCTCCGACCCTTTAGGAATCAATAAGCTTCAACTTTTAAGATTTGTAAAACGTAGCCAGAAACATTATATAGTATAGTGTAAACAAAAAAGGAGTTGAAAGGAAAATTGAGTATGGAGAGCCCAATTTTGCTACCTTGCGCTTGCTTTCCAGAAGCTTGCTGTCTTATAGTCGTCTCGTCTCGCCCTGTCTCTTGTAGAATTTCTGTCAAAGTGTCTACTAGCTTTTGCTTAGACTCGAGTTTCTTCGTCATTTCTGCTGCCAATGAGCGCTTTTCTGTTTCAGCTCTTGCTCTTTCGTCCTCCTTTTCGGTCTGTAGTCGCTCAATCTCACGTCTTGCCGTCTGTTTTGTCTTCTGTATGTCTTCCTCCATTGTTCCGATGTGCAGCTCTCTTGATCTTAGTTTCTCCTCAAGTTCCAGCTCTCTTTGTTTATACATCTCCATAGCGTGCGTTGCTTTTTTCTCATTTTCACTCAAAGTCATTCCAATTTGCCTTCGCTTCTCTTTTTCGCGTTGGATCTCGCTTGTAAGTCTTACAATGTCGTTGAAAAGGCCCTCATGACTTACTAAGAATTGTTGACATTTTTGTTCAAGCTCTTTAATTTTGTGTTGTAGTAACTTATTTTCCCGTTCTTGCTTTTCGACCTCTTTGAACATCTTCTGATCGGCTTCTTTCGCCTCCTTCTTGGTTTTCTCATTGATCAACGTACATCTTGGATTCGTGCATATCTTCTTCAGATCATCAATTGCTAATGCTCTGTCACCTTCTTGGAGGCATCCGTGTAGAAAGTCAAGCCACTGCAACCGATTCCCATCTGAGAGAATGTCATGAGACCAAGGATTAGGTACTGCGCAGATATCAGTTATCCCGTACTGCTTTAATTCATATCTCGCTTTTTTGATGGCTTCACGTCTGTCGGAAGAAAGTATGGCACAGAGAGGGACGCGAGCTATCCAATCGAAACATATTATGCAATAATTTTAATCAAAATTATGTCCAAAGTCACGATAATTGTATGACTTCTATATACCACACATTCGTCAATTTACCCTTTTTTAGGGGGTGGGGTGTATTTTGACACAAGAAAATGGAGAGAATCTGCAATGTTTCATTCATTTCTGTTTGTGTCTTTCAATATTATAATTGACTTCGTTGTGTGGCATAGAATACACCGCCATATTTGAGTTGTAAATAGAATGGGCAAAATCGAATGAGAGATCGAATGAGAGAAAAAGGGAGAGAGAGAGAGAGAAAGAGAAAGAGAGAGACTGTGAGTGCCAAAGAAGGAAGACTGCAGAGGAGCCGGAATAAGGAGTAAACGTAGAGAGTCGGGAGATAGTATTAAACATAATATACAATTACAACGATTACAATGCAAATAAAGTGTCGAAATTATGGTAGCCCAATAAAAAAATTCACGTGAAAATCACGTCAATATCAAGGTATCGACTTGAACAGATTTTCGTTCTTCAAACACTTGACATTTACGTGATTGCGTTAACACGTTTCTTGCACTAAATCACGCAATTGTCATTGGAACATCACCATCATAATAACGTGATTATCCCTACCTTGGAGACCATGGTTTGTAAAACTAATAATCCCGTTTTTGTTTGGTTATGAAATTACATCTTCATAAACGAAATTATCACATTCTTTAGAAGTTTTAGAATCGCGTCACAGAAACACGTGAAGCGTTAGTGATAGTTTTTAGTCAAAATATCTGCGTGAAATTCACGTGAATATTAAGAGGCTGACTTGAAATGAATCATGTTTTTCATTCACGTGAAATTTGCGTCGAAGAGGAAATATGTTACTGTAACCCGCGTTCAACCCAATAATTACGCAAATGTAACACAATAAATGAACCAAAACAATGACGTTCTTATCCCGTTTCTGAACATCGTGTTCAGGATCTTCCATAATTACGTCCAGGCGCGCCGGAAGCAGTTTGGGATTAGAGGGGTAGGGGGGGGGGGGGGGGGGGGGGTGGTGCAAACATCCCAGAAGAAAAAGCTAGATGAAAGTGGTCCGGTTGATGAACCAGTTTATGCCAACTGGTAACCCTGGAGATTGAAATGGGCTAAATGATCCAGTTGATCCAGGCCAGTTAGAATTCAATTGGTCTAGTTTAGCCATTAAAACTTCCAACCAGTTGAACGGCAACAACACTTCAATACTGGTACGTCTGTATTTCCAATGTAAAGGCATTGGTAATAAGTAAACTTACATCATTTAATTATTCGAATTTTTTTCATATACTTGTATTTTTTTGAAATTATTTTAGTTCATAGTTAATGTTTCCCTTATTCATGTTTGATTTAAATGTAAATTTATACGAAATAGCGAAATATCCTAATAACATTACTGGTAATATAAATTTGTAGTATTTTCGAAATGAATTGCATATAACTAAATCATCAGTAATTAAGAAATATGCTGTAAATTCAGATACATTGTTAAACAAACATAGACCTGCACGCAGCCCATATTCAATATGCGAATTAATTGGTGTCAACTGGTTCAACTGGAAATATGCGAACAGTCAGTCATCACCTGGTGCAACTGGAAATATGCACACAGACCAGTTATTAACTTGTGCAATGAAAATATGCCAACAGTCAGTTATCAACTGGTGCAAATAGAAATATGCCAACAGTCACGGGATTATCACCACGGAACTTAAATGGTAACTGTGAAACCATCAAGACACCCAATAATAACTCATTGTTTACCCTAAAATATCACAGATTCACACATAAGATTAATAATCAGTTTGAGTTACGAGATCCTCACCAAGAAGGTTATGGTAACTGTGAAACCATTTAAAAAGGTGTTTTCAGACACCTAAGAATTACTAATTTTTCTCACCTGGAAATCATGGATGCCCAGCTAATATTAATAATCCGTTTGAGTCACGAGATCATCACCGCGGAACTTATGGCAACTTTGACTACCATTTAAAAAGGTGTTTTAAGACACCTAATAATTACTAATTTTCATACCTAAATATTACGGATTCACAGCTTAGATTAGTAATCAGTTTTAGCCACGTGATCATCACCAAGAAAGTTATGGTAACTTTGAAACCATTTAAAAAGGTGTTTTCAGACACCAAAGAATTACTAATTTTTCACACCTGGAAATCACGGATGCCCAGCTTATATTAATAATCCGTTTGAGTCACGAGATCATCACCGCGGAACTTATAGCAACTTTGACTACCATTTTAAAAGGTGTTTTAAGACACCTAATAATAACAAATTTGTCATACCTAAATATCACAGATTCACAGTTTAGATTATTAATCAGTTTTAGCCACGTGATCATCACCAAGAAAGTTATGGTAACTTTGAAACCATTTAAAAAGGTGTTTTCAGATACCTAATAATGACTAGTTTTTTACACCTAAAAATCACGGATGCCCAGCTTACATTAATAATCCGTTTGAGTCACGTGATCATCACCAAGAAAGTTATGGTAACTTTGAAACCATTCAAAAGAGGTGTGTAAGACACCTCAGAATTACTAATTTAATACTACAAGATATTCACGGACA